>JAXCGZ010009449.1:0-62500 GCA_037179515.1 Halocaridina rubra | reverse complement strand
TTCCTTAAATCCTGCAAAGATTTTTTTCCTATATTGCTTCATACAATAACGTCTAGTTCTAGAGCCATTTATATCAAAGTATCATTCCCTCTCTACATTCAAAACCATTAAGGAATCTGTGAATCGCTACCATTTTTCTCCTCTTCCTTCTAGCTTCGTGTAATGGTAAGCTTAACTCCTTCAGACTTTCCACTACTCTGAGATTATGTATCTCCGTCACCAGCATCGTAGAATTTCTATGGCATTTCTCAAATTCATAAATATATATTTGATTATGGAACAATCTTCTATAATATCTGCATTTAAATAAAACACTATAAGAAGAAAGTTCAAAAATATTCTGAAAAGATGGTAACAGCTACATGAAATTTCGGATATAAGAAGAGGCTTAAGGAGTAAGTTTTACCACCACTTGAGCCAAATAATGAGAAGACTGGTAATAGCTTTCAAATCAGCTTCTACGGTATTGATATATTTGATATGAAGTGATATCTTTATATGAATGACACTAGAGCTAGTAGTCATGGGTTGTAGCTGCGTAATAAAATATAATTACAAAATGTAATCAAGTACTTTTAAGTGTGAAAATAATTAATAAACCGAGCAAGAGACAATGAGTTATTCGCAAAAGACTCTTTTCTATAAACACAATATGGTAGACAGGCCTATACGAAGCAAGGCAGCGAAGAAGGTCAAATGCATTATACACAGTATATTTGAAGACTGTAAATCAATCAATATGTAAATATATTTACAAAACAATTATAATCTTAACTAACCTTTAATTATCAGACCAGTCGCAGTAACAACGAGAGTAATTAGGTAAGAGTAGTTTACCATAGTTGACACTTGGGTAGGTCAGCGTGCCCTCAGCTGCCAATTTCCACCAATTGTTTATTATTATCAGAGTAATTATATGAACGTAAGAGGTCACCATTTTTCACTTTAAATCGCGTCTAAATTGTCACAAAGTTGTCACTCACATATCCCTGTCTATTTGTACATTCTGTCAGCTTTGCCTCTGTCTATATTGTTACTTAAACGATTTGGTATCACTTTTTTTACTTAATTTTTTGCGCTCTCCAAGTCACGAAAGATATCTGATGCATTATATATATATATATATATATATATATATATATATATATATATATATATATATATATATATATATATATATATATATATATATATATATATATATATATATAGATAGATAGATAGATAGATAGATAGGATATAATATTTACATTGGACAGAAGCTATGATGAAATCCCCTGGATCTAAAACTGAATAAAATCTAAATAAATCATAACCGAATTTTGCTGTGTTATAATAATAATAATAATAATAATAATAATAATAATAATAATAATAATAATAATAATAATAATGAACAAAAACGAAATATGATTAATTTCCTTATGTAATAAGTGAATATTTAAATAAATTGATTAACAGTTCCATTATAATTTCAAAAACATAGCATACACCGTTTCATTCTAATTTAGCAGAAAGTGTGACAATTAGAACAATATTGCCGAAAGAAAATATATATCAAAGCAAATGTCACCTGCCAATAGCATGAATAATTAGTGTATCAACCCTATACATATTACGTAGTCGAAGTGTGTTCCGATTATGCACTATTTTCTCTCTGTTTTTGAACTATTTCCTTAATATGGCAACCACACTTATAAATTACCACTTATTACACGACTATCGCCACTTAAAACTTCTCTTTGTGACGTTACTGAACTGTTTTAGATACAATTATATAACTATCAAAGAGCGATCGGGTGAAGCTCGCTTCCGTCTCAGTCACGACCTCACGTCATGGTGGTAGGAGCTGGAATGGTAAGCAATACGATTGGAAAGCCAACCATGACAGTTTTGCTGACCCATTTCTGTTATTATTATTATTATTATTACTATTATCATTCAAAGTAATATATTATTAATAAAAAAAAGATACAGGCTTTGATTTAAATAGTAATAATAATAATAATAATTATGTATTTAGTTTTTAAAATATATTATTATGGAATTTTTTATTCTATATACAGTAATTCCTAATCTCATATATATATATATATATATATATATATATATATATATATATATATATATATATATATATATATATATATATATATATATATATATATATATATATATATATACCAAAGCCATATTCACCCTTATAAGGAGGGTGGCTGAGTAAAAAACAACACCTTGACTTTTTGTGGGAATTAAATACAGTGGAGGGGATTCCCAGTCCCCTCGCTCTGCCCCATTTAGTTGTTTTTTACGACACGCAGGGGAACACGGAGGAAGTATTCTTACCCCCCCCCCATATACAGCATTAGTAATTTATTCCTGGGTGGATTATCGAGTTTATCCATCAATACCAATGACTTTATTGAATGTTTTATTGGCCAGAATTTATCATGAGAAATTGGCAATCCACACCTCTTGAAATAATGAATTACAATCGTGAATGAGCAAAGCAAGATTCAACAATGAATGACTGATTGAATGCATACATTCCATTTGAATGAAGGATGAGATGTATTCAGTTACAGATATAAGTAAATTTGTTCATAATTATGTTAGTTTGAGCTCCATTTTTTAATATATTCGAATCTCAAGACATTCCAACTCTTTAGGGAGGGAAAAATAAGAATTGACATTAACGAAAGGAAATAAAAAAGTGTATCTTATAGAGAGAGAGAGAGAGGAGAGAGAGGTGAGAGAGAGAGAGAGAGAGAGGGGGTCCTTAAGAACCCGAAAGTTTATTTATTTCCCCCTACAGTGTACCATCCCCATTAGCAATCCCCTCTCATTCATCTCAACTTGTATATCACTAGCCCTGATCGAGTTTTTATTGGCCGTCATATGGAGTGGGTACCACCATCGGGATCGATAAACTGTCCCATTGGTAATTCATAAGTTATGGTCATTATGGTGAAATGTATGTCAAATGTAAGGCTATATCTGATTGACAGGGCGCTAGGAAGGGCATCCAACCATAATACCTACGCTTCAATATCTGTGCCACCCCCATAATGGGGGAAATATAGTAACATACAAATAACGAAAAATTATGGGCCTCACGAATAGTTGGGATCTGACTTATAAGCAGCTAGGTTAGGTTAGAATTTGAGCTTGGCCTTTATCAAATGACCAACTGAAGATTACGAACCTCAGCTTTACCTCAACTGAAGAATTAGGATCTATAAAGATTTCAAGTTCCAGTTCTTTATGAACTTCAAAAATTGTTATGCAATATCTACTATTATTCATCATAAGTTAGATATTGCATATATTTCCACGTCACCGATTTAATTTCCTTATGAAATCCACATAAAATTTTGCCAAAATAACAATTTTAACATCACCAATAATATTATGACACAAATTAACCCAAAGATAAAACTTTTTTACATTTTTCACAATTAGTCCCCATTTGGGGATGGATATAGTTGGATTCAGGCTGAATGCTTTCCTAACACCCCACTGCACGCTTGACCATGGGTTCGACACCTCCAGAATTGAACATTAGCACCATGGCTGTCTCCTTATATGCCAACAGCATCTGGCATTGCCCAGTGAACACCCATCAAAGTACTGACCAAACCAAATGGGGCTTAAGCTCGCTGATTGAGTGAAAAGCAGCATGCCCACCATGGTATGGCCATGGGCACAAACAAGAAACTTAATAAATATCTATTTTTAAGACACGATAGCGCTCCACAGTAATTGTGCAGGGTGCTCACAGCTGTCAAAGGAGTACTGTAGAGCTTTATCATATCTTCATATCCTATTCGCACTCACCTCTATAAGTTAGTTTGCAGCAAGAAACTAAATTTTGGGAATGAATAATACAGGGGGTCCCCATTTAACATCAGGGTTCCATTCCTGACAGCTGACTTAACCTGGATATCGATGAAAGTCGGAAAATATCTAAATTCGAACCTTGGTCCCCCATCAATGCTAAAAGAATAGAAAAATAATCGAAGTTCTTAATGTAAGTCATAAAAATAGTAAAACTAAACTTAACAGTATTGCTTACCTTTACTTGTGTAATCTAAAACATAAAAATAGTAAAAGTACACTTCAGTACAGTACAATATTGCTTACCTTTACTCGTGTGGTCTGCTTGCACGCTGGAAGGGTAATTGCAAGGGATGGTAACCCACGTCCCTAATCATTTCTGCTAATACACTGGGAAACTCTTTTGCTGCTTTCTCATCATCACTAGCTAGCAGCTTTATCTTGTATCATTGGGTTATACAAATTAGCACGACTTATAAAACAATTAAACCAACCCCTACTGGCTACAAACTCTTCACTTTCACTCCCTTTTCCGAGCATTTCATTATTTCAACTTTAATTTCTATGGTGATGGCTTTTCTTTTCTTCATAGCACTGCCATCAGAACTCTCACCACTACGCTTTGGAGTCATAGTAATGTCAATAACAAGTGAAAACAACGAGAGAGCACATTATCACGAGAAATAATATGGCAGGTGAGAGTAAACTGATCGGTGGTTCTTTTTCTTCTTCTAATGCCACGTTACTCCCTATTCTTTCTCGACGCTCAAGAAACTTTTTGCAGAAAACCGTAATTACGGCTATGTGTTTGTCAAAATTCAATATCATCTGCAATGTATCCAAATACATAATAAAACCATTAACTTGATACATAAAAATACAGCTGTGCTGCTAGCTGTGTCATTTTCTGCCATGCTCACAAACTCTTCAGCATGCGCGGTTGAACTTACCGCACAAGCCAGGTAGGTTGAAAAGTTTATTTATTAATAATCTATTATTATTTTTTGGCCTTTGACGTAACTCGGATTGACTTAAAACAGGGACCCCCTGCTAATAATACCGGTAATCTATCTATATAAACAAGCCATTTTTCCCCCTTATATGGGGAGTGGCTGAGTCAAGGCAAAATGCTCTGACTCTTTTTAGAGAAAATGTAAAGGAGGGGATTCCCAGTCCCCTCACTCTGCCCCATTAAGTCAACTCTTACAACACACAGGGGAACACAGAGGAAGTACTCTAGGCTCCCTCCCTAAAGGGGAAATAATAATAATAACTATAAGAATAACAGCAACAATAATAATAATAATAATAATAATAATAATGACGATGATAATGATTATGAGAAGAAGACACTTTTAAACATTATTTGCATAAGCACCATTAAATCGAAAATTCCCTTCTATTTATTCTTATATATGGGAAATACAGATTATCAAAATTATTTCGATCTAGGACTTCCACTATTATTTAATTTCTAAATTAAAGACAAGTTAGTTCTAGAAAATAAAAGAAAATACAGAGTACTGTAAATGAAAAGTTCACATAGGTCCAAGAATGATTTGATACCAAAGACAGTGTAAGGGCAACAGAATGACTTTAAAACCTTTATCATATCCCCCTCTTCATTTTATCTTCAAATAATAGTGGTAAATCATATTCCCTCAGCCTTTCCTCATAAATGAGATAAAGTATCTGTCAGTAGCATTGTAGCATATATGAATTTTCTTCAGTTTTTTCTTAAGTGCAGAGTCTTGGAAGATGCTGCATTTTCAAGCTTAGGGTCACTTAACGCATGTAAATACTGTTATTCTGCATAAAAGGAAGTATTTTCATTATTTATTTTAAAGTATTTATTGACTTTCTTTCTGATATTCTTGATTTACATCAACAATATATATTCCAAAATTTCTGATAAGGCTAACAGTTACAGTATCAGCAAATAAAAATTGATATTCCAAATCAGCAAATTCTAGACTGATAATATGAATGTCTTAGTTTATTTTCATACAAAATGCCATATTCAAATCCAAAAAGAGTGAAAAAGTGGCATGAAATTAAACCATACAGCTATGGATACAGGGATTATTACATTACACTTTTCTTCATCCCATCTAGAAGCTCTATGACAGCAAGTCTATAAATTCAGGGAGGAATAGCGCGCCAGTACCCTCCATCCGTAACCCCATTTTAGTTGCCTCCTGCAATATGATGGGGGCTATAAAGACTGTAATTTCTCCCCATCCCTAGGTTAGTTAAATATAATAAAGCAATGATTAACTTCTAAGTTATATGCAGAAGACTGACACCATGTTTATTATAGTCCCTTCCTCATAAGGCATATACTGAACTAAATTTTTAGAACAGTTTTGACAGGTACTTCAACAGTGTTACATCACGGACTCCCTCTTTTACTAAGGGCTAAGATGGTGCCATCTTGCAAAGGACTTCCATTTATGGCATGTGTGACCACTACCCTGAATGAATGCACTTTCTAACCTAAGACCTTGGTGGGTCGCAAACCCTCAACCTGACAAATAAAAGTCAACCAGTGTTGTTGTTGGCCATTTTTATGTGTCACTATTAATCGTCCGCGACTCTGAGGCGGCAGGTCGAGGGTTCGGGCCCCGTCACGGACTGAGGTTAGTAAGGGCATACACGCAGGGTAATGATTACATCTGCCAAAACAAGTCCTTTGCAAGAAGGCAACCGTCCTAGCCCTTGGTTGAAAAGGGAGTTTGTGACGTAAAACCGAAACCAAACCAAACATTAATCAACTATTATAAGGGTGAACAGACGGGTTGGAGCTGTGGAATTAAGGCTGGATGCCCATCCTAGCACCCTGCAATGGACTCGATTGAGGGTCCATCACCTTCTAAGTCGAGTGCTGGAAAAACTGCACTACTGCTGTCCCTATGTACCAAAACCTATATCCCTAGTTATATGACATGAAAGGGATTACATATACAGTATATGCAATAGAAAGATGAACCTTCTTAAAACTTACATCTATATAAATATTATACTTCAGAGGTCATTATATCAAATTACTAAAAGTATCAAATAGGTAAAAAAAAATTCTTTAAAAAACATCTTGAACTTCATTATTGCATATTAAATTCTGCTCCACATATTAATATCTGTCTACATAAGAGACACAGGACATTACATCAAATAATTGAAACTATCTGATAGGTCAAAAATATCTCATATAAAAAAATAATAAATTTGATAATTGCAAAAAAAAAACTGCTTCTCCACATGTTAACATCTGTCTACACAATTTATAATTACCCGGAGTACCATCAAAAAGATATTCATATAGAGGTCTTTCTGTAAAACAGTCAACAGCGCAAACATTACATTGTCTATCAGTAATATTAGTATATTCACAAGCAAAATATTATCACAGACGATCTTCAACTGCTTAAGTTGACACATGATACAATATTTATCATGTACATAACTGAAAGCTACAGTCTTATCCAGTGTATCCATAAAAATAATATTGCAGAGGACATTTCAAAGTTTCCATACAGATGAACTTTTAACTTACTCCAATGTTTCATTATTCTGATTATTTACAATATCTGCTTAAGTTACCATGACCTGATTTTTCTCTTTTTCTCTATCAAAAGCTAATTTTTTTTCCTTTTAGTCTTATTTCATGTGTAAGCTGCATTCATTCACGCCCTCCTCCATTACTGTATTCATTAATTTCTTTAAATTTCAATGCCAATGATAAGTATCATGAAATTTGACATTTATTTTAGATATATACTAACTAGTGACTTCAAAATTGTGTGATAGGAGAGTACTATCCAGGCAAGGAGTGGAGCATCTTCTGCCTCCCATACTTTCTTTGAATAAGGTCTATCCATAGAGAGTTAGGCATGCTTTGCTTCCTATAGTTCATATTCTTTCTCTCTTAGGGTGCCCATACACAGTGCGATTTGACCTTAAGACCACCGCACAGCTCTGGTTGGATCTGACCACCTTGGATCTTGTATGGGCTGGTTGTGGGCCACAACCAGGCCATAGATAATCCAATCTGGTCAGATCCAATCAAATCTGTCAGGTGGTCTCATGGCCAAATCTCACCGAGTATGGGCACCTTTACTCTACATTTTCTTTTTCCTTACTGTATTTCTTTGCATCATATAAGAAAACTAAATGAGGCGAGGTGAGGGTGCAGAGAATTCCCCCTTCATATTTTCACCCAAGATGGAGTCAATTATATGAGGGGTTCTGGAAGGAAATCTCCAATCAGAACTCTAAATGATTGTGAGGCGAGTGGGAGCTAAGGAAGGAGATGGGTAGTATGTGTGTAAGTAGAAAGTGGGTCTTCTGGTGACTAGGTGTAAGCTTTAACTAGGTCTATCTCCCTTACAAAGGGCACCAATGCCTTTGTTTTAAGATGGTTGTCTGTAGTGAACTCTTGCTAAAGAAAAGAAAATAAGAATTTTACATATGTATGGAGCCTTATGAGACATCCTGCACAATACTATTTTACATTATTAAAAGAGACATACCAAAAAGTACATAAGATATTCACTATCAATTACAGTACGTATTGCAAGGTGTAAGTTGCAAATTTCAGTAGATCTAAATAATAGCTTATTAACAAACTCTAGAATAACAAATGTTTTACTTTTTATGTCCTTTGAGACGATGCTGTGCGAATTCTTACAACTTTCAACAATTGTTGCTGCAAACTTATATCTAATAATTTTACCAGTGTCCCATGTCACTCACTATTTTTCATAACCTATACCCTAACACATGTAAAATCCATCTAAACAAAATTCATAATTGTATTTTTATTTTATTTACTCTAACTTTCTCATTACATTCAACTCAAAAGATATGTAATGCAATAATACATATTAGCATCTACAGTACCTGAATTATCTGAGTTATATACAGTATGAAGATTAACAATAAAGGAAAAGTTCTGTGCCAATTTTTCTTATGGAGGCCTTTTGTGGATTCTTAGATATCCAGGAAGATTCAAGCGTGTCATTATCGACCTGAGAAACAGAGAGTTTCGTAAGAGCATTTTGCGTTGTAGCTTTATGGTGTAACGTAGACACAAGCTTAGTATGAACAGCTTCAGAAGAATTAATGCCATGAAGGCTTAGTGACTTCAAAGGTATCAAAATATTTGTCGCTACTTCATTTAAAAAAGCGTTTACTGATAATGGTGATAGTTTATTGTGACTCAAATTAACAGAGATCAAATGTGGGCAACGGTACAAATACGCAGAGATGTCATCTAGATCTGCATCAGTGAGGCTGCATGAACTCAGGTCCAGAGATTGAAGGAGACATTCTTCTCCTGCACCCAGAACAGAAGATAAAGCTACTCCAAGAGGAATATGAACCGTAATATTACTCTTACAATTCAAACCACTTAATGATAAGTGTGTCACTTGTGGAATACAGGACAGAAGCAATGTTAAAGGAGACTCATATATTGTGTTAAAATCAAGAAATAACTTTTTCACATTCGACGGAGTAACTGGTAATTGTTGTTGATCTGTGAGGGAAAGATAGCAATGCTTCAGAGACAACTCTTGGAGTGACGAAAGACTAAATAAAATAAGCAGATCAGATACTTTAGCGCCACAGAAATTATTGTAACTCAAATCCAAAGATGCGAGTGTTTTCAAATCTAAGCCCTTGGAAGTAATGGCTTCTGTAAATGAAAGCAAACTTCCTACTGTAAGAGAAGATACTTTTAAATCCAAGACTTCAAGAGAAGGCAGAGAAGGTAAAGTCTCCATCAGGAACTTAAAACCATTATCACCAAGACGACAGTTTGAAAGTACTAGCGTGTGTAAGGACTGCTGGCATTGAATGGCTCTGATGACAGGATGAAGCTGCGTATTTAAACGAACCATTCGGCTCAAATCCACAGTCATTGTAGACTCTGCCTGTCTAAGCAAGGAAACGAGACATGAAGCAGGTACAGTACCCAAGGCCTGACAAGCCTGTGTGTAACGCTCTGGTAGTGGAGGCAGGTCCCATCCTGTAACTTGTGCTTGTAATTCTGCCTGCTCACTAGATAACACTAATGAGATAGGATCATTAGCATCCAATACAGCTCCATCCTGAGTGGTCAGAGTCAGATGAGGTCGCATTCCTGACAGCTGATAGTATCTCCTTGTCACTTCTTCAGCTAACCAGCCAACAGTTCGTTCTTGACTTGCGCCTGCAACAGGTACCAACAACAGTCGATTCTGAACACGTACCTTCAAACGCAATGCACTTCCACTATTCACAACAGGGGCATTGACTTTACCACCATTATTGACATTACTACTTTGACTGGCCAGATTACTCTGATAAGGGGACTCATCACATTGTAATCTATTTGGTACAATATCTCCTGATATATTGCTAGCATCATCAAAAGGCTCTCTATTAATAACAGACGAGCTTTGCACAAGAGTAGTTAATTTTGTCTGACGAGGTTTCTTGCGAGTTAATGGCTTTTCTGAGGAGTTCGCTAGTGTTACTTTTTTATCTTTTCTAGGCGCCTTATAATCATATTCAAATTTATCCATCCTCTTTCTCTTCTTGGAATAAACACCTAAGTCATCATCTAACCAGTCATCTCCGACATCTTCAACATTTGTAACCAGTGCTGCTTTTTTATCCTTTTTAACAGGTACCCACGAAGAAGAAGAATTCTGTGTTTCACCTCGGCGTAATGCACTTCCAACCCTTCCCATTGCACTAATGTATGCACCTGTTGCGGATGTACTTTTATCTTCTATGTCTTCAAGTAAAGGATTAACAAAAAATTCTTCTGAATCATCTATATCATCCTCTACATAATTTTTATCCTCAGAAGTCTGGTCAACAGTTTCTTCTTCAATAATAGGGCTATCAACATCTGGTAAATCATTCTCACTATCATACTGTAGACAGGTCCTTCTTGAGCTAGATTCCTGAACAATCTCGGGTATCTCTGGAGAAGACAAACTTCTTCTACCTTTGGTTAGAGCTGTTCCTCTCTCATCTCCATTACTACTTTGGTTTGGATCAAAGGAACTGGTTCTTTTGCTCTGATGACTAGAGGCTCTTGGTGTTACTGATGGTACTTTGTGACCAACACGACTCATGACATCTTTCATCTCTGCCTCAAGTCTGAAGCACTCTTCCTTATCACTCTTTGACAGATTCACTCGTTGCCTATACTTCACTAAACATTCGTACGGTGTACTCCCATCGTTTGCTTTGACAATGACCGAGGCACCGCGAGACATTAAAAGCCTCACAACACTCAGATTCCCACAAGCAGCAGCATCATGGATAGGAGTGATACCATCACAGTATTTCCCTCCACGATCATTAATAGAAGCACCAGCATCAAGAAGAACATTAACTATATCACAGAAGCCATGATTAGCTGCTTCATGTAAAGGCAGCCAACCACAATTATCTCTAGGATTCACTGGATGCCCTTGCTTTAAAAGTCTTTTCACCATACTGAGATTACCAGCAATACATGCTTTATGCAAAGCGGTTTCACCCTTCTCATTCCTCCTCACTGCTAAAGTTTTTCTCTGTCTTGGTTGTTGCGATCTATCAAAATTTTCATGATCATTTTCACTATCACTAAAATATAGCAGATCTAAATCAATATCTTCTTCATTCTCACATTCTTCCTCACTGGTTTCTGCATCTGGGTCTAAGTCATTCTCATCGACTAATAATTTCATCTGTTCTTCAAGGATCAATTTTTTGCTCTCAGAAATATCACTGAGTGCAGAATGCAACTTTAGTACTTTGTACTCCAGTTTTTTGTTACTTGCTTTAACAGCTGCTTTTCTAGCTTTTTCATATATAGATTCAAGTTCACTTGAGTTACCTTTGTTTTCATACGTAATGGCAATGCTAATGAGTGTCCTGCAAGCATCCGCAGCATCTTCGTTTATTTTAATTTCATATTCTTTCATGTAATACTCAATGGCTCTTTCATAATCTTTGTTGTCGGAATAAGTCTGACCAAGTGAGAGATATATTGGAGCGAGAAATGAGGGTTCTTTCTTGAGTTCAGTTGCGTGTTTAAGCATTAAATGATAATAGTCTATCGCTTTGGAAAAGAGTCCAAGCTTGCATAACCCATCACCAAACTTTTCGAACAGTTTCAATTTTTCTTCTTGCTGAGAGTCACCGAACAGTATTAAGGCATTTTCGGTTTCGCAGAGATTCACAACAACTTTCAACTGACATTCATTTCGCTTTCTGTCTTCAAGGGAAGGATGTTTGAGTTTGTAAGCTCTATAAAAACTCTTCTTAGCAGCTTCGTAATCTGAACTATGAAGATGAACTTGAGCGAGGAAACAATGATGGTCACACTGAAGAGCTTTGTCATGAAGCTTTACAGACAAGTGAAGGGCTCTTTGTCCTTCTTGCAAAGCCTCCGCTAGATCACCTCCACGTAAATATATACCCCCAAGAGCAGTGTGGCATCTAAGAGCATCTTCGTACAACCCATGAGAGGAACTCAACTCTAAAGCCTGTCCAATGAGCTTGCGAGCTTCCTTATCATTACCGCGGCATTCTAGAACCAAGCCTAAATTCAAATACAATCTACATCGCATCTCACTGTGCTCTCTGACATCAACACTTCCTTCGAGGCTTTTGCATACAGAGAGCGAGCTTAAAAATGAGCGCTCAGACTCAGCTAGAGCATCCATCTGGTCCTGTGTTTGGCCATTAACACCAAAGACCTCACTTCTTTGTAAATGCGTTCGACCAATGGTAGCATGAGCCCGCTGCTCTTCTACTAAAGATTTGGCCTCCTTTGCTATGGCCAGATGTCGATGCTGATAACGCAAAGCTTTGTCCCACTGTCCCATTTCGCAATATACTTCGCCTATACGTCGATTTGCCACAGCAAGTCCGATAGTGTCCTCAAGCGCACTACATAAACTGGCTTCTTCCTTATGTTGAGAAAGAGCTTCTTCGTAATCCCCATCCTTCAGATATTCCTGACCCAAAAGATTACAAAAATTTGCGACCTCACGTAAATTGTCTTTGCTCTCAGCACGACGCTTTGCCTTTTCTAGCTGAGCAATGTCATTCATTGTGGCATGTGGAAGGCTGCCAAAATACTACCCTAATTTCTGACCAGAGTCCAAGTTAATTGCTGACTTCTGCGACACTGCATAATCCTGTTGACATAAATGATGAATTACACAAAATTCACAACAGACTCTTAAATTCACTAAAGAGATCTTAAAAATAATGACTAAGTATATAAAAATTTAAGTTCACAAGGCAATCCTCTCATACTTTGATTACAAACATGTACTTCTTTCATGAAGACATTCCTTTGCCAAATATCCCTTATATATTTGCAAGATATTACAGTATATAAAATTAGTACTGAATTCTGCACAGTAAATGGTACAATAAGCATACCCTGCTCACTAAAGAGTGGCTACTATTGAAGCAAAAGAACCAAGGAAGAATGTCTCTATTATACTGTGCCTGTCCATACTTCTCAACAGGTATTTCCAGGTGAGTATATTCATGGGATCAGAGGGCAGGCAATGAAATTATAATAAAATTTTAAGTAGCTATATCATATTACATATCGTCAGGCACCACTAAACATCCTTCTATATAACATAAATTTATATATGCACTGGACCCTTATGTCACATATTCAATTAGTTCCCAACCTCCCCAAACTGTTCAAGTACTGCATATATCTAAAAAAAAAACCTTATAGGAAAGTAACAAATTACCATGCACAGAGCCAATTTCCAATCTCGCATGCATTTTCAATCATGCCTACATTACTATACTGCAGTTAAAACTTTACGTTGAAAATCACAGTCAAAACGCACCCAACTTATGATCATCCATAGATACAATCCATATTCAAAATTAAATACGAAACTATGAATACGAATTCAAATATAAAACCAAGTTCAAATATTGCTGGGCCTTGCTTCTCCTGCCAAGTACGGCTATCTTTTATAAACTTTATTTCCATTTTACAATGGGTATTCGTCAGCCAGGACAAGCCCCAACCCCCCACTGTGATGTCCACCCACAGCAGTTCCTGCCAGTAAACAGCTTAAACTCTCGGTCTTGGACGGGGACCGATCTTTCGACCTCGTGAATGCGAAGCCAGCGCGTTACCACTGTACTAGCCAGCAGGCTTAAGTGATGGGAGGAGAAGTTATGTCTAGCATTTGTTATAGGTCAAGTAGAATGCATTAGGTAGGACTAAGTTAATTGTTTTGCGCTACCAGTACTAACCCAAACACTCTACTCTCTGATGCTCCGGGGACACAAGGTTTCGGACATAGAAATAAAAATGAGGTTTTGTACAGAGAACGACATTTGGTATATAAAATCAGACGAGGTTTCTAACATAATTTTTTTTTCAATAATTTATTATGAGCCAATTCAGTAATTATTGCTAATAAAGTGTTACTTGTTCCAATCTCTAATGTATTTGGTATACTAGTGCAGGGGACCCATTTTGGGGGTTCCCAAAACGTTACAAGAAAATAATCCAAAGTCATATATTAATTAAAGTTATTTTATTTTAAAATATACATATAAACATAATTATTTACAAAAACATATTGTTAGGTTAGGTTAGGATTAATATATAGCGAGGTTAAGTGCTAAATAAATAGCCCTTAATCTTTCACATCAAAGATATCAAAATCTTTAGGTCTCCTGTGTTAATTATCAGTCACAGTTGAAACAATTAAAGTGTAAGATTAATTAGAATTTGAAAAATGAAATATACAGGCAAGTATTAATACTAATATATGCATTTAGAATTAATTTTTACAAAAAATAAAAATAAAGACAAAAGATATAAACACTAAAATGCACTTTACCGCCAAAATACCCAACAGCACCCCCATTTTTCCACATTGAAACACATCGGAAAAACGAACAGGTCCGACCAGTAGTTAACATAATTTATGCGCAAAATCACGCGACATACTAAAATGGAGTTTTTTGATAAACAGCTAATAATATTGTGCCGTTTTATTTCCTAAACAAATGTTCAATTTATTGAACTTTTGCATTGTACAAAATCTCGTTCTCTATTGTACGAAACCTCGTTTTGTTTATATACGAAATGCCGTATGTACGAAACCTCGGTAATCCTGATGCTATTCCCCATTATTGATATAGGATAAATGGCTTGTTTTAACATCCTCTCGAAAAGGGTTCATTTCTTACAGATATGTTCTTCAAGTTTGATCACCATAGAGCATACCAAAAAATAAATTCAAGCAAAAAAATTTAAGAAAAAAAGTTGACAGACTCTCGGCTGTTTCCCATACTACATGTCGTTTTGAACTGGGAGAGTACACACTTGTTGGTACTTAATTGTTATATGATCAGGCCCTAATTTTTTCAGATATTTTGTGTGATTGTTAATCCCCATAATAGGGGAGAACAGGTTGGAGTAAGAAAATCATGGCTTGAGGCCCTTTCTAACGCCTCATAGTGGGTTCAATCAGGGGTCTGCCATCTCCTGAGTTGTGCTTTAACCACTATGCTGCTGCGGTTCTCCAGTGTATGCAATCTGCTGACGTAATTTAGGGATACATGGAAGCTGGAACAAAAAAAAAATATTCAAAAGTCAGTTGTGTTAGGCTTTTGGGATGAGAATAAAACAAAAAATGAACACAACTCTTAAATAAAATAAAGCTAAGTTACTTCGTCATACTATCAAGTGCCTCAAACAGGAGGGTCAAACCCTATGGCACCTATCTAACGGTCAACTAGTGACAAAATCAGCTGATACAGCCATATTTTAACTTACCCTCTTATAAGTATGTCTTGTTAATCAGGCATTGTGAATACCAATTTCGTCTTCTATTACTCAAAAAAGTGTCAAAAAGGGAGCCATCATTGCGTATAATATAATAAATGCGTATGGTAAAAGACGAACCGAAGACTCGCGCGGGAAAATTTTTGTTTACATTTTGAACTTGATTGTCGACATCTCGACGTCTCGTCCCTAGTCGGTTTCGTCAACAACGTCTTTTAGGCCTCATATCAGCGTCGAGTTTCGGTACCAAGCTTTGTAGCTATTCTTTTAACTCTCTCAAATTAATGTATGCGTCTTTTCAAGTGTGTTTTTAATATGGATATGACATATTCATGCTTAGGCCTCACGTGATTCAAGTAAATATTTCTAGACATATCCTCGTTCATATGCCTTAAGTCAATGATATTCTATCTGTAGGTTACGGCCCTTTGGTGGACAATGGACATCTAATCTGAATGTGAAAAGTGTAATTAGAGTTTTTTTTTTCAATGCATATGATTTATTTACAGTAAATGCAAGCCAGTACTTAATATCATATATGAAGAGCAGTTACGTATGAGCATTTAGAGATACCAAAGGTGGGCCATGGGCATAAAAAAGATGAAAACCACTACCTTAAGACATAGGAGTAAGTGCATTGGCAAAATTTTCTCCGGAAATGCAAATAAATGACCCAGTAAGGACAGCATGTGCTTCCATAGCAAACATATAGGGATTGCTTTATGCATATTGACAAGGATATGTTCAGAAATATTTACAAAACTTGTAAAAGTATCTAGGTTTGACTATGTACCATCTTTCTGGAATCCACACTTATAAAAGCTTATAAATTAACTGGAAATAACTTATAGTTACGGAGCTGCTGACAGAGACACGTGATCTCAGATATAAGTATATGGTAAAGGAGTTGGGCTTACCATTACTTGAAGCTAGAGGGAAGAAGAGGGATATGGTAACGGTTTAATACCTTTATAGTTCAGACAGAGTGGATAAAGAGTGAAACTTCATTAATATATATATATATATATATATATATATATATATATATATATATATATATATATATATATATATATATATATATATATATATATATATATATATATATATATATATATATATATATATATATATATATATATATATATATATATCATCATTATTAATATAGATTGATAAATCTAATCAAAGAGAAGTTAGATTTATTATTTAGAGAAATCTCTTTATTATTTTTACAGTAAATATATTATTAATACCTGGGTGAGGATAAGAGAAAACAGATATAAACAAAATATATTAAAAAAAGCTGTGAAATTTTCATCCACCTCAGCTGTGTCACAGGCATGAGTCATATAGTATTTTAAAAAAATATAAAAATATTATACATATTTATGTAAACATTAGCTATATTAATATTATTTACAGATTTAATAATCAACAAAAAATATGAAACTTTAGAAATATGATATAATTTTCATGAGCGTAATAGTACATTGAAAGTATATATAAATATTATAAATACTTATGTAAAATATATTTGATATTAATTAATATTATTAGCAGATTAATAGTAAAAAAAAGGAAACTTTGAAAATATAATGTATCGTTCATTTTACCAGGCATGGTCTAGCAAAATATTATAAGGAATATAAGAATATTATACATTATTATGCATATTTACGTAAATATAAGAATTATTTTAATATCATCAGCAGATTTAATAATCTTTAAAAAATAACTGAAAATTGGGAAATGCAAGTTAATATTAATGTTGTCAGGCATGAGTCTAACAGTATATAAAAATATTATATATATTGATTAAAATAAGAGTTACATTAATATCATTAACAGATATAATAATCTGGAAAAAATCTGAAACTTGAGGAATATAATTTATTGTCCATTTTTGTCAGACAAGAGTCCAACAGTATATAGAAAATTATATATGAATATTATGGATATTTACATATAAAGAAAAGTTATATTAATATCATTAGCGAATTTACTAATCTGGAAAAAAAAATCTGAAAAGTCCATTTTTGTGAGGCAGGAGTCCAACAGTGTATAAGAAATTATATATGAATATTATGAATATTTACATAAAAATAAAAGTTATAGTAATATCATTAGCGAATTTAATAATCTGTAAAAAAATCTGAAAATCTGAAAATATGATTTAATTTTTATTTTCAACGTTAACGAAAGACCGTCATTGGTCGCTTGCCTAGAGAATATTATGGATAATTACATAAAAATAAAAGTTATATTAATATCATTAGCTAATTTATTAATCTGAACAAAATCTGAAAATCTGAAAATATGATTTAATTTTCATTTTCAACGTTAACGTTATATTAATATCATTAGCATTAATATCATTAGCATTATATTAATATCATTAGCATTATATTAATATCATTAGCAAATTAACTAATCTGTAAAAAATCTGAAAATCTGAAAATATGTATATGTATGATTTAATTTTTATTTTCAACGTTAACGAAAGACTGTCGTTGGTCGCTTGCCTAGAGAATGGAGAGATTTTCTTCTCAAAGTCCGCCATTCTGTGCCAAGGTGACGGAGACTGCTCCAGTCGAGGCACTGTCGAATTTTTCATATAATGTGATAAATTGCTCCAGATTTCCAACAATGGAGCAACAGAACTACGTAGAAGTGCAAGAGGAGATTGTAACGCCTGTAAGTATGAATATAGGTGGCACTAAAGGGTAAAATAATGCCATTTGAGTAGGGCCTTATTGCACCTTCAGTGTCCTGTATATCCTGACTTCTTAGTTATTTTAACTACTCTGTATACAGTATATGATTCGCTTTTCATTGTAGAATTTATAACGATTCTGGTATTCGTAAACCAGAATACAATGCCAAAAGACTCTGGTAGTTCGAATATTAAATTCCTTGTAATTATTACTGCAGGGGGTCCGATGCTCCCTGTTGCACAGGGGCTGCCGAAATGCTGTGTCTGGGTTGGGTAACTCAAGGATAGATGCACAGAAATGATGGACATTAAATACTGGGACAAATAAGATATGTTAGATTTATTTATGATTATTAAACTACTATTAATAAAAACAGGAGCAATGGGTTATAATTATGAGTTGTTTTGGTAATTATTGGATATATAATTGATAGCATTTGCACTCCTTTGTTCAGATGCTTTCACTATTGTATATGCCTTTTTTTACTTGTAATTACCATATTTTCACATAATATTTATATTGCATTTTGATTAGTTTTCATTTATTTAAATGACCAAATCTGGGTTAATCGTGTAAAAACGAAAAGTTTCGAGATATTTGCAAAGAGCGTTTTATGCAACAACAATCATATTTATTTGATTTAATTCCCAGAGAATTTTTGAGTTACGTTCGTTTTGCAATGTGCGTTTTATGCACCCTTTCCGTAACTTACTCAAGAAAACAGGTTACCATCACGTCCTGGAATGTGCATTTTATGCACCCTTTTCATAACTCACTCGAGAAAACAGGTTACCATCACGTCCTGGAATGTGCATTTTATGCACCCCTTCCATGACCGACTCTAGAAAACAGGTTACCATCACGTTCTGGAATGTGCGTTTTATGCACCCTTTCCATAACTTACTTGAGAAAACAGGTTACCATCACGTCCTGCAATGTGCGTTTTATGCACCCTTCCCCTAACTTACTCGAGAAAACAGGTTACCATCACGTCCTGGAATGTGCATTTTACGCACCCTTTCCATAACTTACTCAAGAAAATAGGTTACCATCATGTCCTGGAATGTGTCGCACTGCTGTATAGACACCCACATGTACTCCATTAACATGTAAGGCTTCAAGTCTGAGTTAGGTTAGATTATGTTATGTTACATTTTGTTAGTTAGGATACATTTTTTTATTCAAGTATTCACTGCTGCACACATTTGTCATCCCTAACACAAAAATAGTGATTTCCAAGAAAAACAGTTATCAGATTAAGTTTAATCGCATTGAAATATCAGAAGAAAATTGTTTAGTCTAAAAACAGAAAAAAGTGCTTTCAAGAAATCTAAGTCCTACTTTTGTCTGTTAGATTTTGATGTGTATTGTTTCAAAATGATAATTGTCTTTGTTGGAAATAACTCATTTTCATGTTAGGGCTGATATTGGTGGGTGGTGGTGGATACTTATATAACCTAATCAAACTAATCTAACCTAAACCAACTAACCTTACCCAGCTCAAATTTGAAGCCTTACATACCATATTAGAGTAAAGTTGGGTGTTTATGCAGCAGCGCGGCATATTTCAGGATGTGGTGGCAACACTGATTTCTTGGGTAGCTTATGATATACAGTACTGTATATTCTTAGAGAGAATGCAGATGTTATATTTTATTTGATGTCTGTATCGAATTTGGGATTGCAGTTGTATATGAATGTTAAAATACATTTACTCTAAGACAGATATGTACCAGAGATGATATAGACATAAATACTGCAAACTATAATGTCTTGTTAGTAATGGTAATCAGATCAGAGAGAAAAGAGGAATGTAGTTCAAAAAGTGTCTTAATTCAAATGCAGATAAACAATTTCATCATAAAATGTTGGGAATTTTTTTAAATTTTATATATTCAAAAGTCTGAAATGAAAGAGCCAATTATTATATTTTAGTCATTTAACTAAAGAAACTAATGATTGCAACTATTCATATTAGTAAACAAATATGAAATTAGCATCTGTAAATTATGTACATACAGCATATTAAGTGAAACAAATTTGGTAAAAATGTAAAATGGCATATCTTCAAATAACTATATTCTCTTTTTCTTTTTAGGACACAACATATATGTGTGGAGCATGTTATGAATGGTTCCCTTATATTGAAGACTTTAATGCTCACACATGCTCAGCGGATACCGGTGAAAATTCAGGCACACAGGAGGTGGTGTATCAAGAAGAATACAAAGTAGCTCAGGAGGAAGGAGGTGCGTTTATTCTCTTTCAAGTACAGGGGGTCCTCAGTTTACACTGTCCTTGACTTGCGATGTTTCATGGTTACAACATATCTTTCATAAATTATTTTGCTTCTTTTTTTCTAATTTTTGGCCTGTATTATGGCTCCCAAGCATAAAGCAGATTCTTCTGATGTCAGTGCTTTGAAGAAAAGGAAAGCCATCACCATTGAAGTGAAATAAGAGATATATATTTAAGCTTCTTTCTTGGGCTTCCCCTCTTTATTTTTTTTTCAAATTGGTAAAAATTTAGTATTCATGAATATCAGAGTTGTAGAAACTTGAATACTCGACCCTAAAGTATCCCCATCAACAAGCTAGCCAATATCAGTGTGGAAGCTGTCAAATGGTGAGAATATTAGCAGGAAGAGGTAGGAGAGTCAGGATGAAAAGCCGTGATGAAAACAGGCTGTAGATACAGGAATATGTGCAAGAAGTGTATACAGATAATGATATACAGTATTTCATACAGTACTGACAGTGATTAGCCTCATTTCTGTATCATTATATGTTTTGCTGTACGTAATATGCTGAGAATTTTAGGTAATACAGGTATGGTTGAGAAAGTGAGTACAGCACTTCTAATGATTATTGCCCTCAAGGGTTCATTTATTTAGGATATGAACTAAATGATAGTAAATCCAGTCAGTCTTCCAGTGTCTATTGTTCTACTGTCTTTCTCTAATTTCTTTTTGCAATATTTCCATGTCGTTGACATATCAGAATATTTTTTTTTCTCTAATCTTTGTATAAATATAATGACATATGTTTTGCTTTTGGGATATATTTCTGTATATTAAGCAGAAACTCAGTACACAGCCCTCCCTTCAAGAATATATCTTGATAGAAATTACAGACTTACAGGTTTGAAATTATTATGTTAAATCTATATTAGGTCCATTAATTATGTAGATTATCTTATACATAGAAATTGCGAGCACCGTGGCCGAGCGGTAGCGCTTGCGACTTTTATTCATCAGGCCTAGGGTTCTTGGCCCACCATGGTATGAGGTTAAAAAGGGCATTCACTCATGGTAATGGTCACCCTTACCAAACCCAAAATCCTTTGCAAAATGGCACCGTCCTAGCCCTTAGTATAATGGGGAATTCATGATGTAAATCCGATTACATACAAAAAATTCATTTGGCCTGTAACAGGTAACTGGAGGCTGGGAATCCATTCATTCCCAGATATGTTTCCTTGCCATTTTAACTGATAGAAGAGACTGGCAAGAGCAGAATATGATGAAGCTCTGGAACTTCAATTTTCTTTTTAATGATTCACCAAGACATTGTGTCTGATTTGAAAACATGAACACCTTCAGCTTGAAGAAAACGACTGAACATTCTACGGTGGAGAATGATGTTCTTTATACAATTAAAATTGTAGTAATTGATTTGTCCTTCTACAGTTTTTCATTACATATTTGAGATCTTATGTATTGTCATTTTAAGTTTGTTGATTGTAACCTGTTGGTGAATAATTGATATTTTTTATATTATATATTAACTGACTACTACTTTATTTGATTCATTACAGATGTTGAAAAGGATGTGGCAAACATATTGGGAGAAATGAAATATACCATTCCCTCACGGACATCTTTCCAGACAGTAAATACCGAACACGTCATTCAGGAAGGAGAAGAAAATAACCAGTCATACATTGTTCACTATGAGCAAGATGGCATCGCTTCGTGCGTCCCTCACAAAGAAGAAACGACGATAGAAGTTCACGCTGATCCCGAGGAAGAGGGCGTAGAAATTCCCTCGTCCTGCCTCTACCCATATGAAAATCCTGCGTACTTGAATCGATTGATGAAGGACAACACTGTCGGCAAGCGCTTGAGGCACGACGCTCCATACACGCATCGTTTAGGTAATATTAGGAAGTTGGCACTGCCACACTTTTGTACTTTATCAGTTTCTTGCATATTTGTTAGTGCCTTTGGTGACTTAAAGCCTGAGACTGTCATAGTATTTTACACTTTCTTTTTCAGGTCCTTGGGATAACACATCAACTACCCTACTTATCAAGTATTTAGCAAAAGTTCCAGCTGCTTATTTTATTGCTAGCGATAGTGTCAAAAGAACTGAAGCGTGGGAGTTGATTCGTACCCTACTCAGTGAAGCAGATTACCACTTCACTGTTTTGCAAGTAAGAACCACTTTTAGATAATTTATTTATATTCAGTTGAGTGTAATCAGCACATTAAATCATACTATGCAGTAGGTTTGCCCATGGCACCAGCCACCTGTTGCAATACTACAACTGAAGGTCATTTGGACTTAAATTGGGCTGTCCAGGGCAGCTCGATGATGAGTCCTCCTTTAGTTAAGGATCTTTTTCTATGCCTACACTTATAGTGAATGTTCGTTCATATTTGTTACACATCTCTTATTATTCCTTCACATCTGAAAAGTCACAGCACTTTATCTCTGTTTCCCTTTGGTTTATGTTTTCTTCTAGCCCAGTCTGATGAAGGCAACTAATTTTTTTTCTTTTGCCCGTCCTAGTGACATCTAAGAGAAAATTATTTAGTATGTTGTTAAATGATATTACCCTTATTGATGCATCTACTGTGTTTTCCTATAGATTTGTACCTTAACGTATGAGGCATTATTATCATTTAATCTGCCATTAACTCGCAGTTGTGGTGAAGATGTCATAATACTCCTTCTTTTGCAGCAGTATTTCTCCTTTTCACAGTTAACCTTTGTTATGATAATGTTCATGAATAACATGTAGTGAACTATTTTATCAGTATTGCAGTGGTAGTTAAATTGATTTTATGTCCTTAATGCATTAAAACCCTAGTATGCCTTTTTATGGGACTCCAACATTAAACCTAAGTCTGGAAAAAATTAACTTGCTGCTGCCTAAAATGTAAATATATTTACGATGGATCATAGGCAGAAACTGGTTACTTCAACCTTATGTCAGGAAAAACGTAACTTTTTGCTGTTTATAATGTAATTTCTATGCATGCTAGACTATGAGCATGCTACAGTGTACCTTGTGTCTACTATACCATAACCATATATATACGCTGCTTTGTGTGCTGTGCGTGCACAGTACAGCATATATATAAGCTTTAAGCGCTATGTCCTCAAATTATTTTGGTTGGATTACAGCCTCATACCTAAGTCAGTATATTGTTATTTGATTCAACTTCTTTAAAATGGAACAGAGGCAGATTATGGGGGATGTCATATATAAGCCAGGAAAATATAACTTGATTCAATATATATATATATATATATATATATATATATATATATATATATATATATATATATATATATATATATATATATATATATATATATATATATATATATATATATATATATATATATATATATATATATATATATATATATATATATATATCTATATATATATATATATATATGTATAGTATATATATATATATATATATATATATATAGATATATATATATATATATATATATATATATATATATATATATATATATATATATATATATATATATATATATATATATATATATATATATATATATATATATATATATATATATATATATATATACCGGTATATATATATTTTATATATGTTTTATATATATATATATATATATATATATATATATATATATATATATATATATATATATATATATATATATATATATATATATATATATATATATATATATAGTCACCGTGGCTCAAGCGGTAGTGTCTGCGACTCTGAGGTGTCAGGTCGAGGGTTTGTGTCCCGTCACGGTCTGAGGTTAGCAATGGCATGCACTCAGGGTAATGATCACATCTGCCAAAACAAGTCCTTTGCAAGAAGGCAACCATCCTAGCCCTTGGTAGAAAAGGGAGTCCGTGACGTAAAACTGGAACAAAATATATATATATACAGTGATCCCTCGTTTATTGCGGGGGTTAGCTTCCGGGACCGACCGTGATAGGTGAATTTCTGCGAAGTAGGATCACCCTATATGTACATAGGTATATTACATTTATTTTTACGTTTACTGTATAAACCCTCCCTGTACTGTTAAGAAACCACCCTTTTCTTCATAAATAACAGCTTGCAAGCGTAAATTTATATGAAAGTGATAGATAAACTTACTGTGAATGAGGTGGTAATGACATGACATACTCATGGATATAGGTATTTTACAATTATTTTTACGTTTACTGTATAAACCCTCCCTGCACTGTTAAAAAACCACCCTTTACTTTATAAATAACAGTATGCAACGTAAATTTATATTTACGTGATAGGTTAACTTACCGTGAATGAGGTGGTAATGACATGACATACTCATATTCATAGGTATTTTACAATTAATTTTACATTTACTGTATAAACCCTCCCTTCACTGCTAAAAAACCACCCTTTACTTTATAAATAACAGCATGCAAGCGTAAATTTATATGAAAGTGATAGGTAAACTTACCGTGAATGAGGTGGTAATGACATGACATACTCATATACATAAGTATTTTACAATTATTTTTACGTTTACTGTATAAACCCTCCCCTGCAGCCGACATCCGCAAACTTTCTTCCTTCTTTCAGCATATCTAACAGTTTCACCTTATCCGTTATGGTTAACGTCTTCCTTTGCTGCTTAGGCTCACTACCAGAAGCCTTTAAAGTTGAAGGATGTTTGGGAGGCATTGCAAAGGTTGAAATACGTGAGTAAAAAAAAATCACAAGCACAACGTAGTAATAAGCACAACGCAAACGGCGCACATGTTACTTAGACTGAACGAGTGAGGCAAGACAATGGAAGATGGTGGGAGAACCAAGCTTCAATCAAAAAGCCAATCAGACCCCATGATACAGAACATACAGAAAAACAATTATGTGATTCATCGTCTCCCACCCTTTCATCCAATAGCATTCCATGCACTATATCACGTAGGTGCGAGCTTTTGCATTTTCCAAGACGCCAATACATTGTACGCTATCGGACAGTATTTCACATGGTGCAAAACTGTGAGTTATATGTTTAAATTTATGGTTTTTTTTACTAGTTTTTGCTGTTTTCTTTAGTCTTAGGCTAGGAAATACTTGTTTTATCAATAGAATAATGAAAGCTTCAATATGTATTAGTTCACTTAGGTGCGACTCTTTTCGATTTCCGAAACGCTTATACCGGTATCGTATTTTACATGGTGCAATACTGTTAGTATTTATGCTTTTTACTTATTTTTTACTGTTTTATTAGTCTTAGGCTAAGATATACGTTTTTTTATCAATAAAATCATGAAACTACTGGAAATTTTAATATATGGTAGCTCACGTAGGTGCGACCCTTTGCGTTTTCCGAAACGCTGATACCGGTATCGTACTTTCTATGGTGCAGAGTTACATGTTCAAATTTATGTTTTTTACTATTTCATACTGTTTTAGTATTCTTAGGCTGGGAAATACATTTTATTTATCAATAAAGTAATGAAAATTTTTTTTTCAATAAAATAATGAAAATATTGAAAATGTTTATTTCTTGAAATTTTAATATTTTCGCATATACTGTACCCAGAAAAAAAAAAACTCGCCAAAAAAAAAAAACCCGTGATACAGTGAATCCGTGATAGGTGAACCGCAATATAGCGAGGGATTAATATATATATATATATATATATATATATATATATATATATATATATATATATATATATATATATATATATATATATATATATATATATATATATATATATATATATACAGTGTTACCCCGGTTATTCGCGTTTCCTGGTTCGCTTTCTCACTGTATCGCGTTTTCTTTTTTGGATAAATTATTATTTTATTTCATGGGTATATGCAAAAATATTAAAATATTAAAAAAAAAATTCTCAGTATTTTCATTTTTATTTATTGAAAAAACATATTTCATTATTTAATTGATAAAACAAAATTATTTCCCAGCCAACGAATAATAAAACAGTAAAAAATAGTAAAAAACATAAATGTAGATAGATAGATAGATAGATAGATAGATAGATAGCATACATACGTTTATTGACCACCTCTTTTGAAAAGTACAGTATAATCTTTACAAAAGGAATATTTGGTCCAAATTACAATGAATAAATACAATAGATTTTGTACAATCATCAAATAGGTAAAGGAATTTTAAATTAACATACATTGTGCTAATAACTGAATGATATACGTACGTACAGTATAACTCACAGTATTGCATCATACGAAATAGTGTTCGATAGCGTACAATGTATTGAGGTCGCAGCTACGTGAGCTAGCATATATATTTATATTTCCAGTAGTTTCATGATTTTATTGATAAAAAAAACGTATTTATTAGCCTAAGAATAATAAAACAGTAAAAAACATAAATACTAACAGTATTGCAACATGTAAAATACGATACCGCTATCAGCGTTTTGGACAAAGACTCGTTCCGTCTAACTCACGTGTGCGCCGTTCACGTTGTGCTTATTAAACGTTTTGCTTGTGTTCGATAGCGTACAATGTATTGGGGTCGAAGCTACGTTAGCTAGCATATATATTTATATTTCCAGTAGTTTCATGATTTTATTGATAAAAAAAAGTTATTTCTTAGCCTAAGAATAATATAACAGTAAAAAATAGTAAAAAACATAAATACTAACAGTATTGCAACATGTAAAATACGATGCCGCTATCAGCGTTTCGGACAAAGGCTTCCACCATCTTCCATTGTCTCGCCTCACTCGTGTGCGCCATTCACGTTATGCATATTATTATTAATATGTTTTGCTTGTGATTTTTTTACTCGCATATTTTAACCTTTGCAATGCCTCCCAAGCATCCTTCATCTTCTAAGGCTTCTTGTAGTGAGCCTAAGCGGCAAAGGAAAATTTTAACCATTGTAGATAAAGTGAAACTCTTAGATATGTTGAAAGAAGGAAAAAAGTTTGTGGATGTCGACCGCTATTTTACGTAAACGTAAAAATTATTGTAAAATATGGAACCTATGTTTGTCAAGTCATCATCACCTCATTCACGGTAAGTTTTCCTATCACTATCATAAAAAAATTACGTTGCTTGCTGTTATTTATAATGTAAAGGGTGTTTTTTTAACAGTACAGGGAGGGTTTATACAGTGTAAACGTAAAAATACATTAAAATATCTATGTAGATATAGGCTGATCCTACTCCGCGGATATCCTGGTTCGCGCCGGGTCCCGGAACCGAACTACTGCGATAATTAAGGTAACACTATATATATATATATATATATATATATATATATATATATATATATATATATATATATATATATATATATATATATATATATATATATATATATATATACACAGTGTTCCTTCAATTATCGTGAAGGTTCGGTTCCGGGACCCGGCGCGAGACAGGAAAATCGCGGAGTAGGATCAGCCTATATGTACATAGATATTTTTATTTATATTTACATTTACACCGTATATACTGTATAAATCCTCCCTGTACTGTTAACAAACCACCCTTTACTTCATAAATAACACCATGCAAGCGTAAATTTATATGACATACTCATGTACATAGGTATTTTACAATTATTTTTACGTTTACTGTTTAAACCCTACCTGCACTGTTAAAAAACCACCCTTTACTTTATAAATAACAGCATGCAACGTAAATTTATATGTACGTGATAGGTAAACTTACCATGAATGAGGTGGTAACGAGTTTGTAGATGCCAGAGGAAATTATTCCGCAGCCAATAACAGCTTTACGGCTGTTATTCATTGAGGCCAAAATTATGGTCGACATCTGTAAACCTTTTTCCTTCTTTCAACTTATCTAAGAGTTTTACCTTATCTGTTATGGTTAACATTTTCCTTTGCCGCTTAGGCTCACTACAAGAAGCCTTAGAAGATGAAGGATGCTTGGGAGGCATTGCAAAGGTTAAAATATGCGAGTAAAAAAATCACAAGCAAAACGTATTAATAAGCACAACGTGAACGACGCACACGTGAGTTAGACTGAACGAGTGAGGGGAGACAATGGAAGATGGTGCAAGCCTTTGTCCGAAACGCTGATAGCTGTATCGTATTTTACATGTTGCAATACTTTTAGTATTTATGTTTTTTTACTATATTTTACTGTTTTATTATTCTTAGGCTAAGAAATACGCTTTTTTATCAATAAAATCATGAAACTACTGGAAATGTTAATATATATGCTAGCTCACGTAGGTGCGACCCCAATACATTGTATGCTATCAGACACTATTTCACATGATGCAATACTGTGAGTTATATATCTAAATTTATGTTTTTTACTATTTTTTACTGTTTTATTACTCTTAGGCCAGGAAATACTTGTTTTATCAATAAAATAATGAAAATTTCAATATGTACTATCTTAAGTAGGTTCGACCCTTTTCGTTTTCCGAAATGCTGATACCGGTATCGTATTTTACATGGTGCAATACTGTTAGTATTTATGTTTTTTACTATTTTTTACTGTTTTATTATTCTTAGGCTAAGAAATAAGTTTTTTTTATCAATAAAATCATGAAACTACTGGAAATATAAATATATATGCTAGCTCACGTAGCTGTGACCCCAATACATTGTACGCTATCGGACACTATTTCACATGATGCAATACTGTGAGTTATACTGTATATCTAAATTTGTTTTTTACTATTTTTTACTGTTTTATTATTTGTAGGCTGGGAAATAATTTTTTTTTATCAATTAGATAATGAAATATGTTTTTTTCAATAAAAAATGAAAATACTGAATATTTTTATTTTTTTATTTTAATATTTTTGCATATACCCCCCAAAAAAAAATGGCCAAATAAAATCACGGCACAGTGAAATCGCGAGCCAAGAAACACGATACAGCGAAGGATCACTGTATATATATATATATATATATATATATATATATATATATATATATATATATATATATATATATATATATATATATATATATATATATATATATATATATATATATATATATATATATATATATATTATATATATATATATATATTTTCCCTAACATCAGCAAGCGATTTCTTGTTATACTTTGGTGGTACATTTGGTAACATCTTGGCTCATTATGTGTCTTAGGTTCAAATCCTGGCCAGGGGTCAAATTATGCTTTATATGTAAATGGCAGTAATAAGTTTCATTTGAATATTGTGTAATAGAGCCTTTTACTTCTAAATATTGGTGTTACTTTCTAGATTCGGATGCGTTGGCGCGAACTTTGCAAGAAATACCGAAATGTTGTCAACTACAATGATTTGCATGGAACGAAACGAACATGCCAGTTTTTTAACGAATTGAATGAGCTCTTTGGTAAGTTTTTGCAAATTCGTTATTTATTTTATATGCTTTAAATGCTTTGAGTGCAAATATAGTCTCTGAAGTTCAACTGCCTAACATTAAAAAACATATAAATATGTAATGACTTTTAGAGGATTAGTTTATCATCAGATATCTTTGCTATTTACTTTACAATGGTGTTAGATGTCATCATGCAGTGTACTCCTTTTGTATACTTAACAGTAATAAGTAGTGCATTTACTGTAAAGACTTTTTACTAACAATAGGAAAATGGAACCGGCATGCAACAGAAATACTTATCAAAGAACTGGCTTATAAAGATCTTAAGCAGAACGGTGGCCTTCGCATGAGGTACAACACATGGGATAAGATTCGTAAAGTTCTTCTGGCTCATGGATACAAGTAAGTCTCCCTGTGGAGAATATGCAAAGAAGATTGTTTAAGAATTTGCATTGTGTCTGTCTGTGTTACACTGCTGATGGTATAAATGGGAGTTGGTATCGAGGCAGATGGGTGAAGCTCTTAGGAGCATTGAGCGAGGTATGGAAATATATCCATATCAGACAGACTGTGTTTGGATTTTATGATAGTATAATTGCTGCCACAGTTTTGTATGGCAGTGAGTGTTGGAGTCTAAATGACGAATTTGTAAAGTCAGAAGGTTTACTTAGGGTGAGGAATGAGGGTTAAAGAGATGTGTAGAACCAGGAAAAATTTCATAGCTAACATGGTATAGAGATTGGTTTCCTGTTTCAGGCACATAGAAAGGATACACAGTAGGAATTGTGACGAGGATAGTTAGACCAGGCATTTGTAGTAGAGTTAGTTCAAGGAGACATGAGGATCGTGAATATTATCCCCTGTTCAGGAAAGGCCTTGACATCAGGTGTGTGAGTAGTGTGTATCTGTTAGAATGAGTTGACACAAAGTGATATATAACATCCTCTGATAAATATCCGTGAACAAAATCAAACTCACTTGAAGTGGTCAAGATGTGTACAGAGTGAATCTAAGACATGGCTCTTGAATTTAGCATTGACATTGGCTTGATCTTCGCTATATTCGCTATGCCTAAGCACAAATTTGAGGGGGTGTATGTGATTGAAAAATTGGAAATGAGTGTATTATTATTTATTATGTTAGCTTAGTGTTTGTATTGATTGAAGGATGTGAAATTGTACAATATTTGTACACCTTAAGAAAATGAAGTCTTATTTGTTATATTACTATTCTTCTTAAGTTATGGCAGAATTCAAAACCTTTTAATATGCAATGGGTGAAACCCATGTGTTTGAGGATTTATGTGCCCTCTGCCTCCCATAGCTTATTATTATCTCTCTTACTTTGCATTATTTCCTTTCTTTCTCGTAGAGTGAGGGGATAAGAATACCCCCTTCCTTCTTGAACGAGGCAAAGAATATATCCCCCTTTGTATCTCCTCTTGCAAAGATGCATGCTTGGGGGTTCTGGTTGGAGAACTCCTAGCAGGACCCTTGTAATTAGATCTTTGAATGTGCGTGGTTGTGAAACAATGAGAGTACAAGGGAGGAGATTTGTCATATTTTTGTAAGAAGAAAGCTAGACATGCTAGTATTAAGTAAAATACAGTTGAGAGGGAAAATGTCTAATGCATGTGTGTATGAATTGACTTGGCTAACCCCATAACAAGTCGGATTGCTACTTTTGTCTACAGATAAATATATAGCCACATAGTGATGGAAGAATGCTTATCTATAGTTAATTTTGAAATTACAGTGCTCAGATGCTTTTAGTACATCTTACATCTTTATTACTTTTCTTCAGTTACACAGCTCATCAGGTCCATGGACGTTGGAATGCCCTTGTCACTTTGTATCAACGAATGGTTGATAGAAATTCCAATCCGGATACTGAACCTTTTGACGTTGCTTACAAGGAATTGATTGAACCCATATTTCCTTACGTAGGGAGGCCCTCGCAAGGAAAAGGACTTCGAGAATCAAAAGGTGAAGTAATTTAGGGGTTTATCAGTATGATATAATCTTTGTTTACTTTTTCTGGATACGTTTCTATGTGACATCAAGTTACTGCAAGTTTGATTCCCTGTAACCAAAGTCAGTACAGTATATGTATCTCAAACATGTCTTGAAGAGAGGTGAGAACATTTTTTGTGTTTCCAGGGTACTTCTACTTCTGAGAACATCCAAGCACTCTCATAACCTAACTGCCATACTATATCAGATAAGGAAAACAACCAAATCTCTGTATTTGCTTATCTGTCGCAACATACCATTTGAAAAGCATATTTTTAGGCCGTTACCAATGTGGGAAGTTAGGAGGCTTAGCATCACCTTCTTCTTCCTCAGAAAGTTTGGAGATCAGCTGTTCTAGTTGCAAATTGCTGATATTATGCCATGAAGTATTAGAAAAATCTACGTCTTCTTCTTTTTTCTTTTTTTCTTCCCCTCAGTAATATTTTTAAAGAATTAGTGTTTACTGCAAATTCCTGACATTAAGATTAATGCAGATAAGAATGTACATCAGCCTCAATTCCCCATGTAAAGGTGGTGGACGAGTCAAAGCACACTTTCCATCATAATCCAAACATACGTCAGTCACTTCTTTTAGGACTTAGTGCCCTGGGGGATAAATTGTTGCTACAATTCCCTCCCACCCTCTAGCTTAGGTCATTCACAGGGTAAGTGAGTGAGGATCTTCTGCCTTGAGGTAGAAGAATCTAATGTGAATGAGCTCTTATAACCTTTGTATTTATTTATACATGTCATCACTGTCTAGACTTATGAATGGTTCTTGAAGTTAGGAAAACTCTTGTATATGATATGAGACTTGTTAAATATATATATTGCAACTACAAGTAAATTATAACAAATAAGATATATATTTTTGTTTTTTAGACAGTTTAATAACTCTATAGTTACACAGATTTTACAGTGTTTGTCTTGAATCAATGAATCTCTTATTGGAATAAAAAAATTTTCCACAGATAAGTGGACCTTGTCTGCTGAACGAGCTCTGCTTCAGGCCTACACTGACAACATCGAAAACTTTAGGAAAAATGCTAGTAAAAATAACAGAGATGTATGGCAACAGATAATCGAGGTACTGAAATTAATTTGTTAGCCTTTCAATAGTGACTTATTAGATTCACAAATGACCCTGTGAATATCACTAATTATAATCTATGCTATTAATCAGACACGTTTTCTTTTTTTAAATTTTTCTTGTAATATTAATGTGATATTTGTATATTATTTTTTGTGATTTTAATATGATCACTGTAGTAATGATGATTGTTATATGTGAAGCTGACTGACAAGTATTTTTTTGTAAATGGGTTCAGCATAGTAACCTCTGTAGATAGATGGTCGAAATTTGATGAATTTCAGACCCTTATTAATTATGGTTTATTGCAGTCACTGCAGAAGGAATGTGGGTATTCTACAACGGTTGAGAAAGCGAGAACAAGATTCTATGAATTGGCCAAATATTATGGGACCATGCTGCGTTATAATTCCCAACCGGGAGCCTTGCATCGGGAGTCAAAACACAATGAAATTTTGGCCACAGTAAGTTGCTGCACTCTTTTAGTTTTGTAAAGTTTTATAGGAATTTAAAATAACATTGAGTTGAGTTTTTATTGTCTGATCAAGATTTTTTAAAATATGTTTATGTTTTCATGTTTTTCATATTAATGCTGTCTTTTGTGAACTTGTTAGTTAGTTACAGTAAGTTTTGAATATCCTTAAGTGAATCAATGGGAGAATAGATGACAAAGGAACTCGCTTGGATTGGGAGAGATGAAGGAAGCTACTTATTTATGCTGATAGGGCTCAGAATTAAAGTAGGGATTCAAAGGGGATGGTATATATGGGGAGAAAGTCATGATACGTAATGTCTATATTAAGCCTGTTATGACCGCTATGCATCGTTATATTTATTACCCTTTCCTGATGAAGGCTGAAATATGCCCGCCTCTATTACATTATTTAATCAAGAAATCTATTATAAGAATATTGAATTATATCATAGCACTTGTAATGCACAGTTATGAGACCAATTGTCTTTTTTTTTTATTTTAAAGGCTTAATGGTTAAATTAGATCCATTGCCTTTTTCGTATCGCATAGCTCTGTAATTAGAGTATTGAGATGGGTGGGTCATTTTTAAGATTGAGGTTGAACAACCTTTTGTTTCTCTCATTCTCTATTTCTTTCTTGCTCTGCTATTCTTCTCTTGGGGCATGGGACCGACTCCATGTTCCCATGTGTGTCATAACAGTCAACTGAATTAGGTTTGAATGAGGGAACTGGAAATCCACCCGTCATATATTCCACCCTCATTGAGTCTCAGAATATGTATAGTTTTAGAGCTTGAGAGAGTTAAAGGTAGGAGATTGGTAGTTTTGTTTGTTATAAGAAAGATGTATCTGTTATCGCTTTGTGAAACAAAATTGAGTGGGGGATTATACAACCCAATTATAAAGTGTATAGATTGACGTAGACTTTATTGGCGTCGAGAGAAGCAAAATGATATGCATGATAGTAATTTCCTTGATACATATACACGTCATCACTGTGCTTTTGTAGTGCATTGTCTAAATTCTTTGCACTACCAGATTTTACTGAGTTATTTTCCTGTAGGTATGACGTAGGGGAAGGTATATATGAATTTTTATAAGAAAAATTACTACTTTTATCGTTTTTAATAATTGTAATGTTGGTTTTACCTTATGTATGTTCTCAATTAATTCTAATGTACGTGTTGTACCTAGCCATAATATACCAGATGAACTCAAATATAATCATATAGATACAATATAAATAAATTTCTTTTCCAGATTTACAATCGGTACAATCAGTGGCCTCATGATGGTTCCATTATCAAATTGGACAATTTAAATGCAAGGAGAATGAGGCAGTGTATGTATACAAACATGTTACTTCCTGATTATAGCCAGCATAATTTAATGACAGCAGTGGTCACTATATCTATATCTATAGCTCTTAATACCCACATCTTCCCTGTAACTTCCTCCCTAAAGCTGGCTGCAACAAAATTCCTTAAATTCTCAATTTCCAATTCTTTGCAGCCTCATCGCAAGCTTCTGTTCTTGTATTTTACGTTCCCATCTTCCGTTACTTTTCTCTCTCACTGCCTTCCTCTTCTTTTGTTGTAAAATGCCTGCAACTTCTGCAGCTAAAATGTTATTTTTATATTTGTTTACATCTGACGGGCACAACCAAGAGAAGAAGCAAAATATATAAGCTGAAGGGAAGTGGTTATACTAATCACATTTTTTTTTTTGTATAAACTCAGTGACTTTCATTCATACTGTATATCATAAAGAGGAAGACTAAAACTTTTGCTCCAGCAACTTCAATCATAACCAACCACAGGTTCATAAATTTACTTCTAAATCCCTTGACTTTGATGAATGCCAGACAATATTGTATACCCTTGTAATATATGTTCATTTTTCCTTTATGTACTTGTCTACCCTCTTTAAAGTTGAACTATGAATGATATGTACCAATTTTTCATTATCCGTAATTTCCAGGTGACCATTGTTATTATTCATCCAATTTTTATACCTTTGTCTGCTAAATATTCAGTGTTAAAAAGCACCTGACCAAGAATTCCATTTATTACATGCCTCATCAGTTTTCGTCAACTGCTTGCTTTTAAAATCAACTGATAAACAAGCTCCTTAAGTATTAAGTCTTCACATACCTTCTTACCTTTATGTCTTTTGACTAGCATCATTTTAAATGTTCATACCTCCCCAAAAAAGCAATTATATCTAGAGTTATAACGTGTGTCCATTCTTGATGCCCACCCTTTGGTCTCTACTTCATCCCATGACCTTTCCCTATTTACTTGGACTTAGTTATCCTCGCAAATTCATCCACTAACATATTTGCAGCAGTGAAGCCCAACCATGAACTAGAGCAGTGTCATTTACAATCAACAACTTTCTTTCTTTCCACATCCATCCTCCTCGATTTTAACCCTCTGTCCGAAAACTGTTGATTTCAGTTCTTCAATTAAATGCCACCGTGTTTGCTAGCTTTCTTTCAACTATCATATCATTCAAATTATTTCTTTCACTAGACTTTTGCCTTAGCTTCCTACCACTTTCTCTATACTACTCTTCAGGCACTGTTTCAGTCCTAAGGCATTTTATCTTGCATTGTGCTAGCTTTTTTTCATCAGCTTAATCACTTATTTGTCCCATATTTTCTTCTCACAGTGGATAGTTAACTAAGGTTTTGTTGCATTCATTGTATTACCTGTAGAAATTTTTTTCCTCTTCACCATGCATTTATATGTATTGTAATTATGTATCATACCGACTCCCATTATGTTGTTAACAGTTTTAAGATGTATTCACATTACAATTTAAATGTGTTTAGTCATCCCTCTCCATTTGCTTTTGGGATAACAATATAGCCTTGGCGGAAACATCCGTTAATCTGTTTATTAATTATCTTCAGGTATTACTGAAACTTACGAAATCTATATTTTTGCTTGAATTTAGTAAACGCCCAATTGCGTTGGACAGAGGATGAATCTCGAGCAGCGTTGCAGTTATATCCTCAAGTACTAACAGACCACCTTCAGGCAGCAGAACAGCAGCCCCTGGAAGAACTATGGGTGCAAATGGCCAAGATGCTCATCCATGTAAAGGGAATCTCCAAACGACCATATGAGGTACAGTGCTAGGTATCCATACAAGTATCTTTATTAATTTTAATGACTTGAGCCTCCTGACTCTCTATGAGTAGAGGACTTTTATAGTAGTGCTCTTACTTGAATGCAAAATAGCTCCATGCTAGGTGAAAATCATCTTATCTGTTTTGCATTTACTGTTCATAACAGCATATCTTGGGGCAACTATCTCATTTATGCCATTTACAGAGAAGCAACACCCAGAGCCATACACAACAAATTTCGTGTCTTATGGTTTGTGTAGTCATATTATCGCTATATTCAGGTGTTGGATGGGGTAAATGAATTTAAAACTCATACTCTCTGCTGGTAGTAAGCTCAAATTAAAAAGGTAATGGAACACGAGAATATAGTAGTCTCCTTCTTATCCAATTCCCCCCCCCCCCGAAAAAAAAAAAGTGGCTTAGAAGACGAGGATTAGCAGGAAATTTTCGTGTTAAATTCTAGGCACCTTGCTAGCTTCAATGGGATGAAGCATATTGCTATCATTATTTTCTTTAGTTGAGAAATCAACCCATGTATGCCTTGTCTTGCATATGGTAAAGGTAAGGGGCATGACTTGGGGGAATCAAAGAATTTCTCCCTTGTATTCCTTGTGTCAGACTGTTAATAGAGATGTGGTAAATGAGGTCTAACAAATTATCCCCTCCAAAATTTTTTTTCATGCTGCAGAGTAACTGATGGTAGAGGTGAAGATGTATAAGATATGGCAAAGCTTCAAATGTAACTTGAGAATTGAGGCAGGATTCCTCATTATGACAATATTGATCTTTTCAGCAGAATAAAATGATAAAAAAATATCGATGTTGTACATCTTAGGAGTTGGGTAGTTTTTTATTTTTGCATCTGGGAAGAGTACAGCTAATCTTTTACTCCCTGAGTCTTATGTGAGTTTGAGAGGAGTAAGGTAGCAAAGGGCTAACAATCTTTTCCTCTGAAGACGCTGAATATGTTGGAGTCCAGCTGCCTCAGCTGTTTTACCACATCTGTGGCCACTCTGCTTGTGTAGGACATGGTGTCCTGTTTGAGAGATTTTTTTTTTTTTTAATTAACTGATTTCTAAATATCCTGGCATGTATATACTTACTGTATAGTTCTATACAGTTCTAGACCCTGGATTAACTTTTTACATGCCAGGTACCAATATTAACTGATGCTACTATCACGTGCAGATGGATCAATTTAAAAATGTAACTATTCATGTGTTTAAGTTAACCCTGAGAGTGCTGAGGTGGTGTGGACATATGGATAGCTTGAATGAGGAACACCTAGCAAATAGTGTGGTGAGTGGATAAGGAGGAATGAATGACCAATAATGAGATGGATGGATGGGGTTGGAAGAGCATTGGATGTAGAATATGTGCTAGTTGATTAGCAAAAGAAAGTACCAGAGACAAGGATGGGAGAAGAGAGACTGTGAATGCATAATGCAGCCCATGAGATTTTCCCGCACCTACTCAGTGCTGCAGACTGGGTTGGGTTGTGTGTAGGGTTTTTGTTAGATAATGGAGATAAAGCAGCTATGGCTATTGGATCCCCTGGCAAATGAACTATGCCTTATTTATACTTTGTGACCCAAGCAGTGTGTTAATGGTGGGGTAGTGGCTGGCTACCCTTCATCTCCTGAGTTTTGAGGTGAGATACATATGTTTGAGGTTTTCTTCTGGTGAACGAAGCCCTTGCAAAGAGAAGCATGCCCTTTGTGTATGTATCTGTGAAGTTCCTTCCCTTGAATTATTGTATCTTACACAAAAAGTATCATAAACTCTATGACATTACCAGTCCTAGAGGCTGATTGTTAACTTAAGTATCATGTGGCCGAGTTACTCTGAATAGTCACTTTAATCTATTTTTATTTTCTAGATTGAAGAGCACATAGTATTGCTTCGCAGAGGATTTAAGAGTGACAACCCTTTCCCCTTTCGAGCTGAAATGGAAGAATTAGAAGAGACAGAGCACAGCTTGTGTTTTTCACCGAACGAGTCGCCCTCCACAGATGCAGTTCAGATGGTACCTTATTGGAGCCATTCAGCTGCTCAAACTCTGCTTAATTACGTCATCCACTATAGACAAGAAGGAGTCAAAACTCTCAATGACAACATGTATGAAGTCATCAGTATTGATTTGGAATCTCATGGTTACAGGTAAATTTTATCATTCTTCCATTCATACTTTACAATTTATTAGTGTGTTTATTAGTGGATTAGAATGTTTTGTATGCAATTCACACTCCGAATGTCTTTTATAAGCAAACATGACTTTATTACTTCTAATGATTGTGGAAATCATGTATAGAAATTTTTCTCATCATTCATATGGAGTTTGGGAGCTTGTTCTATTTACTTATATTCAAGTGCCATTAGAGATGTTAAACATCCATGTGAGGTATGTATCTAGACTTCCTAGCGCATAATAAACTGCTTTTGCAGGATGGAGTAGCCAAGGCAGAGAAGCAGTGTTGTAACTTACAGACTCGTGGAAACTGTGTCTTTGTGCTTCTTTCCAACATTTTAATCTGTTTCCTCAGCCATTTTGTTCGTGTGTTTATTGTTCTTTTGGTTTTTAATCTTAGTGTCTGTGCTTGGGTATTGCAGTACAGTATAATCTTTCTGCCAAGGGTTGAGGCATATGAGAGTTCTGGCAGGAAAGCTGCAACCAGAATCTTTGTAGTCACATCTCCGAATTGGTGTGGTTGTGGAACCAGTGAAAGTAAATGGGATGGGGTTGGTGTCGTATTTGTGAGGTTGTGTGCTGTGACCTGGTCACTCCATTATGTAAGGGTTTGTGGCTATTACAATCAGAATTATACCTGAACTGATATATTGGCTATTTATATGTTTCATTCCAGATTTCCTTTTGTTTGCTTATTTTTTCCTTTTTGCACAAATTTTTTCAGCGTGACTTTTCATCTTTTTAATCCTAGATTCTCCATTCAGCAACAATGGAAGAGTATCTCATACCTCTTAAGGTAAAAATGTAATAAAAAACAATGCAAAATTTCTTAGCAGCAGTGACAATAGCTAATACTTGTACTCTGAGAGCTAGTGTCTTGTAATCTGAGAGACCGTAGGTAACACAGCACCTCTCTGCAAGAAATGGTACCAACCTGAAAAGCAAGATTTTTGCTCCATATTTTAATTGAAAGTTCTTATACTTCAATTGTTGGCATGACTTTTATTTTGTAGGATTAAAATTTTTTTGTTTTAAACTAACTGTATTGGCTAGTACAGTATATATAATTATATATTTCAGCTACACTGGGAAAGAATGTCGCCAATATTATCTCCTCTTACGCAAAATATTTAAGAATAGGCTTCAGGCTGGAGAGGAAAACAAAGACTCCTCATTCCTCTACTGGGACAGAATGGTCGAGCTGAAGACTGTTTCACAGTTTGATTTTGAAGGTATAGTAATTGATGTACTCTAAAGCATATTTATAATTTTATTAGTCAGTGCATCCATGTTTTCAGATTTTAGTTCTTTATTCTGTATTAGTATTTTATGCTCTGCTGTGTTATTGCAGAGAGCAAAAAAGGGTGATGTATTAGCTTATCATCAAAATAATTGAAATTATTCATTGTTTTAAAAATCCTCTTGCCATTTCATTCACAATGTATTTAAAATGGTAAACATATTTAATATTTTTTTCTAGATTTGTATATCTCTAATTTGTAGTAAAATAGTTTTTGTGTTTGTTTATGAATGCATTTTTAGATACTAATAAAGTGATGAAAATTTTGGGAAAACTTACATGGAAACAAAAACTTAGTCGTATTGCAAAATTCTATTCATCATATTTATGGAATGATATGATATTTTTAACGTAGTGTGTTTGTCATTTGTCATATTTTAACTTTGTGTTACACCATGCAGCACATTCTTATCTGAGAAGGAATGAAAATTTCAGATACCGAGGATATCCGTTTGAAGATTTTAGAAGCAGCATCTTCGAAGCTGGAGAGAATCATGGGTGGAGATGATATCACTCGGCAACAGAACATGGAAAGGAATTTATGCCAACTTAAAATCTATTTGATGAACTTCTGTGATGTACATCCACCTCCACCAATCAAAGTGGTAAGTTTAGCTGTACTCTGGAATCAGCACCACTTTGTAACCACTTGCATTTTACAGTTTGTTATATGTGATAACATTACACACACAATGTCAGGTACTGTTGAAGTAGACATAACAATTAATGATAAAGTGGTGATTTATTTCAGTTCTTTTAATTACCAATAGCCAGGTCATTCATATGTAGTTTCCTGTGATTCCACTCTGACCAAGTTGTAAGAAGGGAAAAGGTGCCTTGCTCCTCCCCATTTAATTGACTCTATTTTTTGCATGGGAACGAATAGGGAGTATTCTTATCCCCTGCCCCAGGAGAATGTGAGGATGACCGTTAGTAGGGAGTGTGTATTAACATCAACTCTCCTCTTTTCAGATTGCAAATACTCTTCTCTCCTTTATGAAAAACGATGAAGTTGTCTCCTCTATTGACACCCACACTTATTTTATGAAACTAAGAAATATGCTTCTTCCTCATGTAGATATCCTGACTGTAATTGCTGGTGAGCATCTTTAGTTTTTTTTTAGTACTTTAGTGTGCAAAATTAACATTTTGTGTTACTTGTTTAAAATTTAGTAGTGAAAGTGGCTGTACTTGATTTGGCTCCATAGGTTTATGTTTAGAAGACTTACTCTGTTTGTCATATGGAAAGTGAAAAATTAGTCAACAATTTATTATGTATGCAGAGATATAAATTTTGGTTATCTAGACTTCATACAGCCCTCTGTTATGTACTGTATAATTCTTTGCAGCGGGAAGAAAGACTTCAGTTCCCATATTCCCTGCATAGTTTCCACTCCAGGTAGGCTTTTCAGCCTGTCAGTGAGATCAATCCAACAATTGATTCATGAGAGAGTGTGGCTATATAAGTAATTTCATCGAAAACATGAAGGCATTAATTACTTCATATTTCTGTTTAAAAGAGGAGAGCCTTTAGGCAAGAAAGATGTACAAGAGGCATTGTAATATGCGAGAAAAGTAATGGGAGTTAATAGGGTGGAAGTGATGGAGGTCAGACGAATAGATGAAAATTTACTTGGGCAAGGTGAGAAGGGCTTTGAATTGAACATTTTGAGCCGATTAGCTTGTAGGAAGACAAAGTGATACTGAAGAAATGCTATTTCTGAGAAGGGGTAAAAAGAACTTTTAAAGTGACACGCCTAGTAAAAAATTAAGTAGAGGTGGCATATAAACATCCTGAAGAAAGACATTGCTGGTTATTAAATTGTGTGATATGAGTATAATCTGCTTTCAAGAGAGAAATGTGCCCGTGTGTTAGCAAACAGTAATGATTAGTGTATATGCCAATAAGGAAAGGAGTTCAAAATTGTTGAAAAAGATATACTGTACCTGTGTATATTCTAGTTATGGGACTTTGTGAAGATGTATGATAACTGGATATAATGAAAAGGTCTTAAAAAGGTATGGGAGACTATAAACGGCAAGAGGAGCTTGTTGGAGGAAACAGGAAATTGTTTGTAAAAGTCTCTCATATAAAAAGGTAAAAATATTAAGGAATAGTAAAGATAATGTTAGAGAAGAAATTTTTGAGGTAAAAGTTAAGCATTAGGCAAATGTGTTATGCCTCCATCGTTTTTCAATCAATATACGAATGTCATTTAGGTGCAGATAAGAGGAATCAAGAATTTGGAAGTTGAGCAGGTTTTACTAGGCAAATGACTGCTTAAGTAATTGAATTGCAGGAGAAATTTCCCTTAAGAAGGAATTTCTGTGGTATATGTGGAATGTGAAGCTAAGAATACAGTATGTAGGATATGAATCTAAAAGTTAATAATACAAGTAAATTGAAGATATGCTAAATCAAGGTAATAATGAACAAATTGGAGCCTAGATAAATTGAAATAATTTTTTAAGTAGTTGGAAGTAAATATTTAAGCAGATGGTAGGCATGAATTGGATATGATCCTTATAGTAGGGTGTCTGAAAGAACAAAGTCGACTGTGAAAAATGTACTTGTAAGGGTGTGTGTCACAGATGAGAAGATATAAACATTTATCTAGACTGAATGTCTTAGTAGTAGAGTTTGTTGAATTAATAAAATAGGGAAGTTTTATAATAGATGAGGTATAGATTCTTGGCTGGATTGGATACCTAAATATGATGGATAGAAATGCAAATAAAGATGGTTTATAGGGAAAATTTACTCGGCTTTTGAGCTAGAGTTCAGCCATAGTTGAAGTCATTGGGTAAGTGAAACCCCCTCAATATTAAACCAAGATTATGAAGGATAATGATCCGGTTTTACAACACGACTCCCTTTTCTATTTATGGCTAGGAAAGTGCCTTCTTTTGAAGGACTTTGGTGTTTGCAGTGCAACCATTACCCTGAGTGAATGCCCTTTCGGATCTCAGACCTTGGCGGGTCTCGAACCGGCTACCTGACAAATCGAAGTCGCACTCGCTACCAACCTGGCCACAGAGTTGTCACCTGATGTTATGGAACATATCATGACTTGACGAGCATGTGTGACTCTTTATACAGATGATGAGGCCTGTTAAAACCAGAATTCGAGACCAGATTTTTCAGTTTTTTTTTTTTTACGCATAGGCTTAAAATTATTCTCTACATAGTGTATATGCATTATGTGAGCAAATTGTTTGACTTAGTTTTTTTTTGGTTGTAACCACTACCTTTATTGCAGCTAGAAGAAGCATCATACATGTGAAAATTTATTGTTATTTTTAGATACATGACACCACTGCTCTGCTGAAACTAGCAGGGGGACCACCAATATAACTAAGCAGTTGAAACAGCTAGATTATAATGTACCCATCTAGCATTTGCCTCCCTTTACAGGAAGGTGGTTTATGAACTTAGAGTACAGATAAAAAGAATAATATTGTGTCATTAATCTAAAAAGCATCAGATAATTGACCATTGGTAGAAAAAGCAACACACCTCTTACTTTAATGAGATGTATAAAAATTATTTCAAAGAATATAAAAAACTTTACATGATAAACGCTTTACCTGAAAGTATTTAAGAGATGTTACCCCATCCAGAACGCGGTGCTCTTCGCAATTTGGAAAAGCTTCAGATGGAGGGAAAGAAGAGGCAGCTTTCTAGAGGACAAAAACTAAGTAAGATATTGACAGTTTGTATTTATTGGTTAATTTTTTTAATTACTACTATAATGTGTACACAATCATTGCTACTGAAGTATACAATTTCATGAATATTGATATATCAAAGTAAAAAAAAAAAAAAAGCTAAAAACAGAGCAAAAGTACAACACAATTTTTAGTATCTTGTCTTTTTTTTATATATTGTAGAATCTCAGACCATCCAATGGAACGATGAGAACATCCAGACGATGTTGAGCACCGTAAAGGAATGGGTTCACACGTGTCACGATGAAGATGAAATATGCAAGACTCTGTCTCATGGCCAACCCCTTTGGGAGGAGGTTGCTTACAAGCTCAGTAGGCGAAACAAGAAGTGTCCGGATTTGTGCAAACAGTATTATAACGAGGTTCGTAAATCTTGAATCACTCTTCATACATTCCCTTTTCCTCAGTGGTATGTGTACAAGATCATATTTTTCCATCCTTTTTTATTGTTGCTTTACCTAAATCTCTGAAGTAGATTACCTCATTAGGATGTTATATGCAGTACGAGTTTGCAAGAATCTTCGACATATTCATGTGTTTAAAAGGGTAACACTAATGTAGTAGTACATATGTAATAGATAATACTCATATTGTAATGTTATTATATACTTGGTTTGAAAAAAATTTGCTCATTGAATCATTGTCATTGTTGATTGCAGTGATTCACCACAAGCAAATTATTATTTTTGCTTCTTTGATTAGTAAATTTGGTTGTCTAATTTTCAGTGTCTTTGCGTGTTTTTTTTCACCATTATGTAAGTCTTGTTTAGCTAGCCTGGGAAAAGGGGTATGCTCTACATGTTAAGTTTTAACTGTTTTTTTCCCTAAACCTTTTGTCTGTTCGGTAATAGCTTGAAGCATATATATATATATATTTTTTTTTTTTTTTTTTTTTTTTTTTTTTTTTTTAGATTCCCTTGTAAAGGAGTAATATTTATGTTGAGCAAGCAGTGCCCTCTTTTATATTTTGTGAATTAATTTTGGAGTAAATATTGGTACCTATGATATAGTTTATGCAATATCTGGAAATGAAACTTAGCTCCTGAATATGTTGAACACACTCCTATGGACTCTATATATCTTCTTCTGTTTTGCTCTTATGCCAGTTATGTGACAAATACATCAAGGATGAAGTGGAATCCGCAGCTGCAGCTGCTGCCAGTGGTGATGAGGCAAACTCACCTACCATAAAAGAAGAGTTATCTATATCGCCATTGAATAAGAGCACTTTGAAATGCATTCTGAGTCCCATACTTTCACATGATGCAGAATGGGATCCAAGAGGTTTGTAATGACATTTTTTCCTATTCATCCATGTGCACAAAATGTTTTATTTATTAGAATGCTTTGAAGGGAATCTACATACTCAGTCTATCTTGTTATTTACTTTTCCATGAGATTAATTTTAAAAGCATCAATTACATCCTAAATTAACCTTCTCAGAAATATTTACAAATCCTGTGAGTGAATTCCAAACTCACTTTCTATGAATATGGTAAGATACCTGTTATGAGGAATAAGGAACCTCACTCTCCCTCAGCTTTCAAGGTAGGTGTTTCTTTGAAACTAGATTACATGAGTATTATACACCTTAAGTTTTCATGAGTACGATGTCAAATCGGAATGCATTAAAGTTTGAAAAGTCTTGGTACGCAAAATAAGATGTTTGGAATTACAATTGCCTTCCCATTGCACATTGGTCCTGTGCGGTAAATTAACTTATTTTGAATTTAGTTTCACAAAGTAATTTTTCAGAATAACTTTTCTTTCATGTAACTACCCTTAATTAGAGAACGAACCTGTGTCACTTGCTACTTGTTCATGCAAAGCTTCATACCGACTGAGCCATTACAATAGATATATATCTGCATATCATAGTGCAATCAAGATGTTAACAAGTGGCCAGCAATGCAGGTTTGGTTCACTCCTGACATTCAGCAGGCTCTTTGGTTATAATAGTGTATTATTATTATTGTTGTCGGTAACCCCCAAAATGGGGGAAACTGCCAAGGTAAATATAATATATATATATAATAACGTTATAGTTTCATTGTGGATATATACGTACTTGACAATCCACTTATAGCTGTAAGAATTTGGTATAAGAACAAAGGGAAAGTGCCTCCAAGTACTGGTTGTGCTAGATAGGCAGATTTTTATCTGCAGAAGTAGCTCAGTCAGTGTGATGCTTTGCATAAATGTGTGGCCAGCAACTCTGGTTTGCTTCCCCTGATGTTCACCATGTTTTTCGTGGATGATTGTATTATTATCATGGTTTCATTTGATTATATATTTCTGTATGTTTATACACACTATTCTGTATATGGGTTTTTTCCCAGATGTCTGGTGGGCTGCAGAAGCTGAGGGATGGAGTCGTGAAGAAACTCTGGAATTACTATTCACTGTTCGGGAACTGCTAAATGACGAAGATGCTGTGGACTGGGACCAGGTAGGTGAACCATTTTTTTTTTTTTTTAAGTAAATATTCTCTGACATAGAATCTTTAAAAATATGATTATTTCTTAAATGTCAACACTTCAAGTTTTGCATTTGAAGAGCATATTTTTTTTTTTATCATAAATTGCTTTATGCTCCTTTAGAGTTGATGTATATTTATTGCTATATTTTTAAATTTGTCTAATATCCTTATGAATGCGTAATTTCACATAAAGTTTTATGTATGTCATTGTGTATGAGATTGCGATTTCAGATTTCTTGTGAAAAATGCCTTTACCTATTGGATCTCATAATTGCAATTACTCTTAGAGAATCAAATGATTCAACAAGTATTACCTCTACTTTTTGTAACCTTGAAGCTAGTTGAAGTGTAACTTTCTTACCATTAACGTAAATTTTTTTTTTTATCTGCTCTTTAATTACAAAACGAGTGTATATCAAGGTATAAACTGCTAGTTGGAAACTAAGGTTGTATAGCCCCATAACTTCTTATTAAGTCATCTGAGCACAAAAGAAAACATTCTCTGCTTTGTTATTGATTTTGCCTGGCTTTTAATATTTTTGTGGTCAGTGAAACTGCTGAGCAGTTAAAGTGAACATGTTTTACGATACTTTTCACATTTAATCTTTTATATTGCCAGGTTAAATTAATGATGCTTGCTGGAGGGTATGACCGAACAGCTGAGAGATACCAGTCTAAATTTATTGATTTGTATAATGGCTACAAGAGAGCATTTACTATCAATAAAAGCAGTCAGGTTAGAGATCGCCGTCGACCCCCATTCTACTTCAAGCTGCACACACTGTTTGGCTTCAAAGAATGCATCCAGAGATGTTTTTCAGGTAGTGATAAACACTTTCTTTATTTACTCATGACATTTCTTACTTTAACTTGGGACCACGGTGGCTGAATAGTCAGAGTACTTGACTCAGGAATTGATAAACCTGCAATAGAGCCCTCTGTGGGGTACTAGGAAGGGCGTCCAACCCTAATTCTCAAGCCACCCACTGTATGCATATTCTTAACCATTTGTTTTAGATGTATTTTTGTGATTAGCATGATTATATGCTGATCTTTCCCAATTTAAAGACCTGTATTATGCTTTCAGGTCCACACAGTCACTTTTCGAAAGCAGATAACAGATAACGTAAAACTTAATTCTTTTAACTCGTTTTTTCATTCTGTGCACTTCCCTCGTGACGGTGTGGAAGAAATTAAATTGCACGTGTGTTCCATTGTTTTGTAAGAGTCAACTGAAAGGGATAGGGTTGTGATGGGCTGGCAGCTTTATCCTCCTTGAATTTTGAGACACCACAGTAACAGATTTATATAATTTATTGATTTTTTTTTTTTACGACTCAAGGTCTTTATCACCAAAGCCTTTCTTATTAGGAAGTTTGCCTGATAAGATCTTCCAATCCATACATCAGTTCATGCTCCGGATAATAGAACAGTATCTTGGTATGAAAGTAAACAGCTGTATACTTGTGCAGTAAAACTGCAAAAATGAAATTCCAGATGGTATTTTTCCCACCAGATATATTTTGCATATATTCCATGTATATATTGTACCAATATTATTTTACTTTAACATGTCACTATACCACACTGAATCTAGAAGGGTAGCTTATTATACTTGAGGAAAGAGGGGTTATCGATACCTTCCCCACTCTACACCTATAAGTTGCAGGGGCAAGAAAATACTATACTTGAGTAGGAGAATGATCAAATCCTCACTGCATGATGCCTCTTATTTGTCTTTTGAGGCATAGATTATGAGGGTGGATATCTTTATCCAAAAACTTTAGAATTATACTGATGGGAGTGTTGGAACATCACATGCATGTAAAAGGAGGAACTTCGGATCTTGAAAAGGCAGAAGCCCATTTCTTGAGAGCTGGAAACCTAGAATTATATAACCTTTCATTTCCACTAATTTTAAAGTTCTTTTTTTTATATTTTAATAAATCACAGGCAAATGGAAAAGTGAAGGAGAATACCCAGATGAAGATGAAGTCTGTGAAGTGTTGCTGGCTGGTTTAAAGGAAAGAAAGAATCTTGTGTGTCATATGGTTCCACGTATACCTATGCTAAAAATGCTGGTAACTTATTTGCAAGAACAATATGATGACACTGTAACATTTTATCCCAATCAGTAAGTACTTTTTACTATTTAACTTGTTATGGCGAGTAAATTACTTGAAACTAATATCTTTTCACTTTTCTTTGTCATTCTGTGCTCTTAGTTCGTGATGGTTGGGAAAACATTAAATTACACTCGTATGCCATTGTTCAGTAAGAGCCAACTAAAAGAGATTGGGAAATGATGGGCTGGTAATTTCATTCTCATTGAATTTTGTTTTTATCTTGCCAGTCTGGCATCTTATTTATTCTAAAGTAACATTTTATTAGATGTTACCTCATTTAGGCATTCCTGCTTCTGGCAAAATGTCTATTATTCTTTTCTAATAGATAACTCATATTAATATTGATAGCATTCATTAGATTTAAGCACTTCAATCTGGTATATATGCTTTGAAAGCCATTACATGAAATCTATAAAATTTGCAAATGGGTTTATTAGTAATTGGGAGAGTACCCGCATATAGGCGTATGATAACAGTTTTCGGACATCAAATATCGTTCTAACTCATGGTTCATGTATAGATTGTATTATCAGCAGAAGCTTTGACAAATTAAAATATCATAGTTCATATGCAGCCAACAAAGAGAGACGGTGATGTACACCATCCATTACAACAATAAAGAAAGGCAAGATTATAGGAAATGTAAGGAAAAGGAGAGATATCATGTGTAGGAGTATAGCATATTCCTAATTAGAATGAATGAAATTTGATAAATAATATGCTATACTATGTAGGCCCTTGTTAATCAGATATAAACACCTTTATAAAAAATAAATATAAATAAAATGGAAGGATTAAGTAATAATGATTTAAGTGTTTTGTATTATATGTGAGACTGATCTTGTCTACTGTTTATCACATGCATATGTATAACTGTAAGCAGTTATATATGCTTAGAAAGATGCAGTTAAGTAGTTTTACCATATGCTTACTTTAACAAAAATATGCATCGAATCTAGCACCCCCTTAAGAGATTAAAAACACATGGTTGATCTTTCTTAAAGGTCAAGTGGGCAGGTGGACGAAGGACAAGGTATGAGGAAAGGAGACCAATGAGACATGTCAAATATTTAACTGTTTTGTTCTGATAATTTTGAACTTCAAATCACACCAAGACTACAGCTCTGGAAAGCTGTAGAACCTAATGAAACTGGCAAAATAATTACTATAAATTACTGACTGGGCTGTTTAGTTTCAGTCAGGGCCAGTCTTGATGGATACATAGCTATGCCTCTTCCCTTCATGGCGCTCTGATGTGTTATGGTATTTCTACCAATACTTTCGCTCCCAAATTGGCTCCTGTATTAGCCACGGGAATCATCTCTGAATTGGATTTGTTGAAATTTTAGTCTGTTAACAAAGCGATCATTAATTGTTCCAGAAGGGGAACTTTTCAGTGACAGTGTTTTTACTCTTACCTGCCAGGGTTTAAAACCACAACCATGAAAATACTATTAAGTTTTTATGAAAAACTGATACAACTCATATTTCAGAGTTTGGCACTTGCTAATACAGCTTCATAAAGCTCAAACAGAAGTGTGTGCTACAGAAGAAAATGGTCCATTTGGGAAAAATCTTGATGGTCTCTGGCAGAATCATTCAAATCCATTGGTTGCATATGGTTTTCAGGCAATACCAACTTCAGGATGGCAATGGGTAAGTTTGTTTCATATTGCTGTTAACCAGTAATTACTGGTGAATACTGCAGAAGGGGCATCAGATGCAGGTACAACAGAATTTCTTTTTATATGAATGAGTGCAGATGTTCAACATTACTCTTTGGTTAAAGGTTTAAGGTCTCTGATCTAAGAGAAGGGCAACGAACAGTGATAGCACTAGAGCCTGGCTATATGCCTACCATATAACCAGGGCCCAAACCCCCTCTCCAATTGCTTTGACCCAGTGATCTCCAGACAGTGGCTTAGTAATCAGTCAATCAATATCTCTCTCTCTCGTTTTATATGTGTCTTGCAGATTATGCATTAAAATAACTAATGATAATGTTAACTATCCCTAAGTTTTTATCCCTACTAAAGGTAACTGATATTTTTTTTACTTTACTGGGACTTAAACTAATTGAACCAATACTTCTCATAGCATCAGTAGAGGCCAGTGATACTCTTGTGAGATTTATATTCCTTTAAATAATATATTAAAACTGCTAAATTTTTCCAGGCATAATAGATTAAAACTACAAAATTATTGTCTTGTGAATGTATGATATAATGTGATGGAAATATATTTGATATCAGATTTTCAATAGTAAGCCTTATATAAGTAAGCACATTATAATCTCTAACTCAAAACACTTTACCTTGGAAAATACTCTGAAGTACATGATACTAAACTTTCTTGCAGGTAAAGAATTGGAGCAACGAAGAGATGAGTATACTTATTGACGATGTTGTCAAACAGTGTGTAGGAGATAGTCCCAAAGAGAAAGACGCCCCAAAAATTCCCAATATATTTTTGTATCAGTTGGGATATATGCTGTCAACATTTAGGCACGGAGGATACCAAACTTTTGCCAATCAGCTGAATCTTCTCCACATGTTACGTGGAGCGAGGTCTATGGGCTTAATGTTGAATAATCCCATTCTCCTGAAAGTGCAGGAAAACTACAGAACGATAGAGCAGAGCAAAGCTGTATTGAAAAGAAGCACTAACAGCAGATCGAGCGAGAGCAACCTTCCTTACATAGATGACTTGAGCGAGTTATCTGAAGATAGCGACGAGAAAGATATTTTTAGTGATTCAGAATTGGAGAACGATTCTGAAATGAGTGATTCCGATGAGGAAAACTTGCAGGTTACCATACTTTCTGACCCACAAGTGCTTCGAAAAAGTAAAACTGAAGCACCGGAAGAACAAAAGCAGTTCCTGGGAGATGCTTCTGCAAGTAAGAGTGACGAAAAGGTAACTACAGTTGAGAAAAGTAAAAATATACAAAATAATAATGAAGTTAAGTATTTCTTCCAGGTAAAAACAAGTGGCATAAAGAGTCCTAAAGTATCACAAGAAGGGAATTTAAATATTCAAGTGGTTGCGAGTCCAGATAACGAGAAAAAAGAAATACATGCTCAGTCTGTCGTGTCTGGTAACACTGATATCCAGATATATACAAACTCAAATATAGAGAAAGTGGAAAACCTTGATGAAACCTCTGCTACAAAGAGTGGTACTGGCCTATCAAAACGTACTGGAAAAAAGCAGATTGTTTTCTCGCCTGTCAAAAAGGGTAAAATATATACTGGCAGCATTTCTTCTATTAAAAATGGTAATACTTCTGAGGGGACCTTTTCCCCACTTGGCACTGAACATTCTTCTGAGGTCAAGGTGAGTGCCATCAGCAAAAGAAAAACTACTGATTTTGTGCCAAATCAAGCTAAGAAGCTTAGATTTGAGTCGGAGAAGGATGGAACTTCAGTTCAAGACACAGTGAAGACGAGTACATTATCACAAGATGCAAAGAATGCTACTGCGTCTGCTGTCCTTGATGACGATAATTCCAAGGAAGAGTCTTTGACAGTTAGCAAGAGCAAACTGACCTCTCAAAAAGGGTCTGAGCAGAACCCAAATATTACAAAAGATGAGAAAGAGAATGATGGAAGTAAGAAAGGTGAAATGCATGTAGATGAAAGAAAAGCGGCCCTAATGAAATTGAGTAACCAGTACTACCAGAGACGCATACAGGAAAAGGATCGATTGTTGTCGGCATTTAATGCCATTCAAGATAGCCACCATGAACAAGCTTCTGCTATATTAGTGATGTTTGATAACTTACAGAATCTGTTATAACTTCCTTTTTATTGTTATACCTGATGCCTTTTGCCTTTCATAAAAGCTGGCTGGGTGCCCACATCCATAACAAAATTTCCAAGGCAATGGGATATTATCCAGTTCTTGTCTCGACTTCATCTCATTCCTTGCTTCAAGGAGAGAAGGACTATCATTACTCACTCCCCTATCCCTCATAGGCACCTCCTTCCATATGCAGGATTATAAGATAGTTTTAATTTTCTCCCACACCATGGATAATGTAAGTTAATAATGTTTTACATATGTTAATATAGTAAATTTAGAAATATGCAGTTTACATTTTCTTTCATGTCGTAGACTTTGTTTAGCCTGTGTCTCATTATATAGTATATTTACACTTAATTATACATCGCTTTTACAAAGTACAAGTTTGTGTTAGCTTCGATTTATTTTTTACTTCACAGAATTTGGCATTTAAATTAATTGAAACAATAAATTTATTCTAATCTAAGTAATTTTGTTTGCTTTATTAAGAAATTGTTGATCATTTTGACTAAGTTGGTCATGTTGCTTTCTATTAATTTATTAGCTCTTGAATTATTAGAAAAAGATATAGTTTTGAGGATGTCCATTGCATTTTACAATTTCACCAGTTTTGCTCATTGCATCCGTAAGTGGTATTTTGGTTGTTTATCATTATTGATTTGGCTGTAAATGCTACAAGAATGAAAGTGCTCAGAGAAATTGAGTAAATATAGCTGCAAAGAAATTATATAGTAGGATGCGCTATGCAGAGTAAAGAGGTCGTGTTTGGCACACAGGAGATAAAAAGTGGATGGAAGAAAGTTATAATACTGATGTATACAAGGTGCTTTTTTCACAATTATGATCTTAATTAGTGTACTATATCATAGAGGCAGTTAATCAACTTGCAAATTATAGGGAAACTTAGGCCTCTGAGGGAATCAAGGATATGCAACTATTAGCATTCTAGCAAACTGGGTGAGAGTGAATACAAAATTTTTGGACTTGAATGACTATCGAGATATTTTAGAAAACCAATACCTTTATGACTGGGACTGTGAATCATATGTGAAAAATGCAAGATTCCCATATTCATATGAGAATGTTTGAAAAATAGTAAATTCTTATGTGTTCGTTCACTCCGGTTTTACGTCACGGACTCCCTTTTCTACCAAGGGCTAGGATGGTTGCCTTCTAGCGAAGGACTTGTTTTGGCGGATGTAATTGGTACCCTGAGTGCATACCCTTGCTAACCTCAGACCGCGACGGGGCGCGAACCCTCGACCTGACGCCTCAAAGTCACAAACGCTACCGCTTGAGCCACAGTGAAAAGTCTTGTGTAGTATTGATAAATCTATATACAAAAGCCATAAGCCCCCTTTTAAGGGAGGTGGCTGAGTCAAAGCAAAATACTTAACAGAGGAGTCGATTGCCCATCCCCTCACTCTCCCCCTTATGGTGAAGTTTTACAACATGCAGGGAATTCTGAGGAGGCATTATGCCCCCTCTCAGTGGGGGGGAAGTATTGATAATCATAATAATAATATGTAATAATGGAATCACACAGCAGCATATTCAAGATTTTATCTTATAACGTGAACGGTATTTTTACGAGTTAGGAACTTTACCACCATGAATACTGTATTAATTTTTCAGATGCAATCACAATGAACTCGTAACAGATTAAGTAAGTTTAACCACTTATAAACATTGTACGAAGTAACTTCCTCTCCATCTTTAAAAAAAACTATCCGCACCCTAAATCAATAACACAACTTCCAAGCACATCATACAGGGAAAAAATAGCTTAAAACAAAGTAACAAAATTAATTCAGTAATGACAATGAGTCGCTTATTAAAAGCCATGGATACTCAGCAAACACAATATAACTTCTTGTACCAAGGAAGCTACAAAATATCTTTACAGCACTAAAAATATATTCTATTTGGATTTTTCCTATCAACAAGCAGAGCAACAGCCATGCTAATAATGTAATGACTGAAAATCTTTCAAAAGGAATCTGTTGTCTACTGTATTATAGTCAGGAGTGTCTTAATACAGCATACTATTCTCTCAAATCTAATGATTGAAGAACAGGATTGATGCAAATTTCTATCTTATAATATCACACGTAATCAATTATTACCTAAGTACAATCTGTTAATTTCTGGATATTTGAATACTAATTTAACCTGTTACTAGGAATTTATATTTAGAGATAGAAAGGGGGAAGAGAGAGAGAGGCAGACAGACAGAGAGAAAGACTCTTTCAGAAAGAGGAACAAGCTCTTTTTGTATATTCAACTAATTGTTATTTCTGACTAAGATAATTTTCTCACCATTTAATTTCATATGTTGGGTGGAAACTGAAAACTGTTAGGTCCTTGAATTTGTCTGACGAGACTGAAATCATAAATTTCAATGATTTTGTACGTTCTGATGCCGTACAATTATTCAATATATAAAGTATATAAACTAGATATACAGTGGCTAATGTATATGAACTGTTTGTATTCTTTAATTTACATATCCAAATTTACCAAAGTTTTACTGTAAAACATTTTACTTTACTATTTTATAGCCATACGGCCAAATTTACCAATGTTTCTTCCTGTAAAACATTTTACTTTACTATTTTATAGCCATACAAAACTGGAGTTACCAGATAATTCCAAAGTCTTTTGCTTAAATATCTTTCATTTCAGAAAGAAACACTTCTTTACTCAGTTAACGCTTTGTATACACTCTACTGAAGAGGAAACTTGCATATCTTTACGTTCATAAATTAAACTCTATTTTGATGAATATGAGGTGATTCTCTATCCTCCATTGCTTGGGTGTTACGTCATGGAATCTCATTTCTATCAAGAGCTAAGTCATTACCTTCTTTCAAAGGACTTTTGTTTTGGCAAGTGTGACCGTTACCCTGAATGAATGCCCGTTCTAACCACAGACAGTAGTGGGTCTCAAATTGATGAACTGAAGAATCAAAGTCGCACACACTACCAACCTAGCCACGGTGGCCACTAATTATATTTTAAAAATAGAAAAATCCCTTACAAAATCTTTTTTGGCAAATTGATGACTCATAGTGGAATGTAGTCTATAATAATCCATGGTTTTAAGATACAACTTGGTAAGCTGCTTATATTAAAATATTTTTATAAAAGGTTCAAAATCCCCCTTATATAGGGGTGAGCGAGTCATAGCAAAAGCCTTTACTTTTCAAGAGGAAACGATGAATGGGGAACTACCACTTGCCTCATTTAGTCGACTTGTATGACATGCAGATGAAAATGAAGGCAGTATTCTTCTTACCCACACCAGGGGATATAAAGAATTTGCAGAGCAAGATAGAAAAAGATTAAACTATTGAATATCCAAGAAAGGAAAAAAAATCCTGGAGTAAAAGAAAAAAAGAATGAACTGCAGGAGGCAGACGACGCTCAACTCTTCACTTGGAGAGAATTTAGCCATGTCCAAGAAAGAGAAGAAAGTGCAGAGTAAGAGAGAATTAAATATGGGAGGTAGAGGGTCTTCACCTTAGATAAACCCTATCCATCACCCTATACACAATGTTATTAATGAAGGTAATTTATTCTCCATAAAATTTATTTGCTAATTAAATTTCTAGTGGTTTTAAGTCAATAATTTACAGTTACTAAAACGATCGTAGAGAAAAAAAATATAATTTGCGGCATTTGCAAATCTTGTGGTAGACTTTTACAAGTAACCATTGACATATCTATGAATTTTGTCACAAGACCATATTTTATTTTGATGAAAGTAAAGAAAAAAAGTCAGATTCTCTAAAACCTGTTGAAATGGCTTTTGCATGTGATAGGAAGAGATGTAGATTAAAATATGGACAACCATCAACTGCTTCCTCACAGCATAAAGGTACATCTAAAATTATATATTATTTCTTGTAACCTCAAACAGAATATTATTAAATTAAAAGTTGCTTCTGCTGCCAATTACGGTAAAATTTTTATTTTAACAATATATGTGAATACCTTGCGAAATATCAAAAATATAAGATTAACAATGAAATTGTTTTTAAATAGAATGAATATGAATTATCTACCATATAGTTATTTAATTTCAAAATAATATAATACTGGCATTGTAAAATGGTAAAAATGATTCATGTTTTCACATATGTTATGTGCTTATTTGGTTATTGTTGGTCCCGAATGAGATTGGGAGTTGAATTAAATGCAAAAACGAAGCCACGATTGTGGTTGGGGAAACTGTAATATTAACATAGTAGCATTCAGATAGAATGCATTCATTCCTACCATAGCAGATATAAGCTGTGAGGTTTGATTTCCTTTAACCTTCTGTGGTGCAGTTGGTAGCACCCTGGCTTAGTAATAATAAGTCTTAGGTTCAAGTCCCGGTCGGGGTAAAAATGATTCATATATATATATATATATATATATATATATATATATATATATATATATATATATATATATATATATATATATATATATATATATATATATATATATATATATATATATAAGCACATATGTGAAAACATGAATAATTTTTATCCCAACCGGGACTTCAACCTACGGCATAATTACTATGCTAAGGCACTACCAACTACACCACAGAAGGTCTAAAAGGGAAACAAACCTTACAGCTATATCTGCTATACTAGGAATGAATGCATTCTATCTGAATGCCACTATTCATATTACAGTTTTTCCCAACCTCACTTGTGGCTTTGTTTTCAAATTTAATTCAAATCTCAGTCTCATCTGGGACGAACAATAATAAAATAAACACATTACCATATGTGAAAACGAATTATTTTTACCCCGACCGGGACTTGAACCTAGGGCACATAATTACTATGCAAAGGTGCAACCAAGTACACCAGAGAAGGTCTAAAAGGGAAACAAACTTTATAGCTATATCTGCTATACTAGGAATGAACGCATTCTATCTGAATGCCACTCTGTTCATATTACAGTTTCCCCTAACCTCACTCTCGTGAGGTCAAGGATTAGCACAAGATGAGATAAATACAGTAAATTTTATCACAGGTAATAATAGCAGTTTGTCAGTTAATATAAATTTGTATGAAGAATATAACAATTTTGTCACAACTCTTAAGAATAGTTAGAAAGACTATATCCCCATGAAACAATTCAGATAAAGAAAAATGACCCTAAATGGATGGACAACAGAATAAAGAATCTTATAGGTATTGAAAGAGGAATACAGGAGACTAAAAAGAGGTAAAGAGCAGTTGAGGCAGCAAAATATACAGTTAAACAGGGAAGTTAAAAAGAAAGAGAGTCGAAAAGAAAATATAAAGTTAAAATAGCAGGAGAAGCTAAAGATAATTCTAAAGGTTTTTATCAACACTATCAGACTAAATTTAAGGAAAAAGTTGGACCAGTTGAAGTAGCCAATGCTCATATCACAGATGATGATAAAGAGATGTGTACATATTTAAATGAATATTTCTTATCTGTATTTACCAATGAAAACTTGGAATATATTCCAGAGGTAGAATCCATATACACACAGTCCCAATAATATACTTAGTACAATAAATATAACGAGGGAGGATGTAATACAAGAAATAGATAAATTAAAGGCTCCTAAATCTCCGGGACCTGATGAAATGCATGCTAGAGTATTAAAGGAGTGGAAGGTAGAGCTTAGTTGTCCACTAACTGCACTATTCAATAATTCTATAAAATTAGGATTGGTACCCAAGGAGTGGAAATTGGCAGATGTGGTACCAATATTTAAAAAGGAGAATATGTTTAACGCCAATAGTGGGTAAGATTCTAGACTCTAGAATCCATCATTGCCAATAAAATAAGGGAACATCTAGAATTACACAGACTGATAAAACTCTCAACGCAGGATTCTGAAGGGTTTTCCGTGTCTTACAAACTTACTGTCTTTTACTCAGAAGTAGATAGTGACAAAGAATACTGTATATCTAGATTTTAGTAGTTTTTGATAGAGTTCCTCATAAAACACTAGTTAAAAAGCTTGAAGCTCATGGTATAGGAGGAGATTTTCTCAGATGGATCAAAGAATGGTTAGTGGACAGGTAACCAAGTTTGCATAAATTGAGAAATCGGAATGGGGCTCATTTACTGGCAGGGTACAACAAGGCTCGGTACTTGGTCCTCTATTATTCCTCATATATATAAATGATCTGGATTTGGATATCAGTAGTAACCTAAGTAAATTTGCAGATGACACTAAAATAGGTAGAATTATAAACGGAAGAGAAGAAATTCATGCTTTACAAAAAATCTAAATAAATTATCTGATTGGTCGGAGAAGTGGCAAATGGAATTTAAAGTTGAAAATGTAAAGTAGTATAAATGGGTACTATAATAGACAATCCGAGTTATAAGCTAAATAACCATGAAATCATGAGCTCTCAGTGTGAGAGGGATTTAGGAGTTCTTGTGAGTAGCAATATTAAGCCAAAAAAGCAATGTACTGCAGTCAGAAATAAAGCAAAAGAATTTTAGGATTTATCTCAAGAAGTGTTAGCAATAAGACGGAAAAGGATATTTTACAGCTCTATCTTGCATTAGTTAGGCCCCAGCTGGATTATGCTGTGCAAATCTGGTAACCCTATTATATGATGGAAATTGAATCCTTGGAGAGAGTGCAACAAAGAATGACCAATATATGAAAAATCTACCATATGAAGACAGGCTAAAATAACTTAATCTACACTCTCTAGAGAGGCGCAGATTTAGGGAGGATATGATTGAGGTGTACAAATGGTTTAAAGCGATTAACAAGGGTAATATTAATAAAGTTTTAAAAATTCACGATCAAGCCAGAACTCAAAATAATGGGTTTAAACTTGATAAATTTAGGTTCAGAAAGGAAGGGGTAAAAATTGGTGTGGTAATAGAGAATGGAACAGGCTTCCTAGTAGTATAATAAATGCCAATACCTTAGACACCTTCAAATGTAGGCTAGACAGGCATATGACAGTTAAAGGGTGGGTATGAATAGATTAGTGCTTTGTGCTTAGCGACCCCTGCACCTAAACCTGGGCCTAGGTACCTGCAATTCCCCCGCTGATGCGGTTATAGGTAGGGCAGGAGGGTGTCACACGTTCTCCCTCTGGCTGTGGCGAAAATTTGGCGAGGAGGACTAACACTAGTTGACACTGGTCCCAATGAAGGCTAGCGGTACTGAAGGCATTTGTCGTATGACAAAAATCCCCCCCCCAAAATAAACAAACATAAATACTGATAATTATTAGTTGAAGAATCATAAAAAAATAGAATAGAATAAGTTAGACATGCTGAGATCATCAGTCAAAAATGGAGCTGCCTCGTGTGTGCCAGTAGGCATATTGCAGTGTCCCCTTTTCTTATGTCCTTACTCTTTGAGTAAGGAATATACAAAGGATGAGCTTCCCAAACTACCTGCTCCCCACACATCTGGTCGACTTTTATGACATGTAGGGGAACACGGAGGAGGTATTCTCTTTATGGACAGAGAATACAAGAGTGAAAGTCCAAGCAACAATCTAACATTGACTGAAGGCTTTAATGTTTCATATTCTAAACAGTAGTTTCAGCATGATTACACAGATTTTTCTCTGTAAAATGAGACAGAACATAATTTCCTCTGCTCTCTGTTTTGCCAGAGCCCTCTCTTTATACACAATATGAATTCAGTGAATTTGTTATGTGTATAAATATCACAGAACTAAAGCTTATACCATTCTCCCTAATTTGTGGCCCAATTTCCAATATTTTTTTACCATGTGTTTTCAGTGACCTGATGCACAAATGTACTTGCTGTTTTGATCATTACATCAAAAGTTGCTGATACAATTGGACCAAAAAATGTATTTTATATTTTACACAAACTTCGGTCAACCTAAAAAAAAAAGATGGCCTATTTCAGAAAATGGCCTTGTAGCTTGAAAGAGTACAACATTCTGATTAAATGCTTTTTGAATGGTGAAAATCCATCAACAAATAAGTGAAAACAGATTTTTATTGTCTGAAATCTTACAAATTTACGGTACTCTACAAATAAAGTATACAACTGCCAACTACTACTTTAGGATGCCCAAGCTTGATACTGTGAGTCGGGTACAGCAGTTCTCTTCCTCTTCTTCCTATTTGAGTACAGGACCTAGCTCTCTGTGTCCCTCGTGTCAGCTAGCTCCTGTCAAAAAAGACATCTACATCTAGGATGCCATTAGCATCGGCTTCGATCCCCTTTTCTTCTTTATAATAGGAAACGATGCATTCCAGTACAGTACTACCATGCTTTCCATAAAAACTCTCTATCTTCTCTCCTATCACATTCCTTATCTTATAGTACCTGTTCGTATACAGGGTCCACTCTCAGTGTCGATCACAAGTACCTATACCCATTGTACCCAGTCCCCTGCTGGACAGTGATACACAAGGTCTGTGTTTATTTCTGGCTGTTGGTTAGCACTTCACTATGATTAAGTGTCTGCCCCTGCAAGTGTAATCTCCATCTCCATTTTCCCACCACAAATGAAAAACTCACCTGCTATTGCATTGAAAAAAGAATGCAACCTTTCCTCTTCCAAAATTATGCCCCTACACCTTGGAGCAGTATCTGCAGTAGGCTTCTTACATATGGTCAGCAACTTCGTTCTGATAGCAAGGCTAGGCACAGTTTTGGTCCCATAACCCTGAAGATGATCTTCACCTGAATCAGGATTGGCAGGCCCAGCAGAAGTCTCTCCACGATGACCACCTTCTGAAAATATATAGTACCTACTGTGATTTTTGCTACTGTACTTACGGTATCGAAAATTATACCCCAAAGTACCCTACGAGACTGTCTGACATCAGACATTAGTTACTGGACTGTGCAGGTAGCTACTATATTTTAGATCAGCTGACAAACAGTAGCTAAGATACATATGTTGTCTGCTTACAGGTTAGGATTCAATACTCTTATCTTACAGAATACTGGTATTCTCTGTAATAACAGCAAGACACTCACCAGAGGCAGCAGTTGTAGCAGTGCCAAACGAGGTACTATAGTTCATTCATTCAGACTTTGCCCTGGGCAGTGGAGAAGGGAGAAATGTTCATTCCTACCTTTTTTCTCCACTGCTACTTAACAATAACTAGTCCCGACTGGTATGAGCTGTAGCAGGAAGGTGACTGAAGAATAATGACCCATAATAAACTTACAAATAGATTTCACTAGGATATATTTTTTATTTTAAAAGAAGGCTGAGGAATCGGCCGAGGCAGGGAAGCAAAATAAATCCACGTTGATTTGTTCAAGGGACTTGTGACATCAGAGTAGCTCAGCGTTGATTGGTTGTAGACAATGACATCATCATAATTGTCTGTGCTTGTAACTGATGGCTCCGTTATCCAATAAACTCCTCTGTATGTTAAATATCACTTACGGAAAGCAGTAGCAGTGGAAAATATTCTTAACTTATATCGGAAATAATACTTTCAAGCATATCTACCATAATAAAATATTATGGGATCTATAAGAAAGTGAAGCACGTCTAGTCGAACACCCGGATACACTATCATACAGGTTAGGGTCGAACTACTTACTTGAGCGGTAGGGTGAGGTCGTTGAGCGGCATGGCCCGCAAAACTGTAAACTACCCCAGTTTTGCGGGCCTCACCCCTCTGCTCAAGTAAGTAGTTTGACCATAACCTGTATGATGGGGGGTTCCAAGGGAGCGAAGCCCCCCTGGCTAAGAGGTTTGGTAAGTATTTTTAGTTGGGATAGAAAAATTTTTTTTCGTATGCCTATTGTCGCCATTTTTGTTGTGTATTCATCCGCCAGTTCTCTAGTCAGAGCCTATCGCCATCTATTGGTAGGTTTTGAACATTGGTATGGCCCGCAAAACTGTAGGTGTTCCGGTTTGGAAATGAGTTTAGTTTACCCTAAGTTGGGATACGAGCTCATAACTAATAAAAAAAATAAATGACATGGCGCTATATGGTCACTGATGAACTAGCCAGTGTTATGGATTCGAATCCTGGTCCTGAACAGAAATCTGTTACAGAAATAATCCTCTAAAGTGTTCTCCAGATTTGCCATTTCGTGTCTTTCACTGTCTTACAGCACCGTCTTTCAAACCCCCTCCAGGGGGTTAACGCCGTCTTGCCCCCCGCCTACTGTAAATGTCATTTAAGTTACCTGTCTTGAA
>JAXCGZ010009448.1:250000-265886 GCA_037179515.1 Halocaridina rubra | reverse complement strand
CTTCTTCTTCTTCTTCTTCTTCTTCTTCTTCTTCTTTTATTATTACAAATACCTATTGATCGGAGCACTTTATTTCGAAATTAGCGACATCGTATATTTCTCCTCGAATGACTGCTAGATATATATATATATATATATATATATATATATATATATATATATATATATATATATATATATATATATATATATATATATATGTGTGTGTGTGTGTGTGTGTGTGTGTGTGTGTGTGTGTGTGTGTGTGTGTGTGTGTGTGTGTGTGTGTGTGTGTGTGTGTAAAACAAAGAAAGCATCGAAACAGTTTGTTACAGATATGGATTGATTACTAAATATACATACAAAATACACATCAGATAACCTGTATGCTCATGAAATTTCATGCGACATTATGCAAGTAAAGGAAAATAACTAATAAAGCAACAATTTCGTAAAACTGCTTTGCATTTTATAACATAATATTATCTTATTCATATTGCATTTGATGGAAAAAAAATTTAATTTCAAATTCTTTATATAAGAAATATTGTCACTTGTACATATTTCCTTTTGATAACTATTCTACAGCCATTCAAGAAGGTACAAGCAAGGTAGAGCAACTCACAAAATTTGGGAGCAGCTTATGAACCCTCATCACCTTAAACCAGTGAATCTGGTGTACGGCATAACAAAAATTGGCACAGAGAATGCAAGTGGTTTCATAACCACCACTCCTTCATCATCATGATTTGGAATCGTGAAATGCGACCCGACTTTTTGGGAGTGACAGTACATGGGCGAGGATTTTACCAATATGAATAATAATCTACCTGTTGTATATCTGATATGCCATTATTTTCCTAGTTATAGACACAAAATATCTACAGTTCATTATGGTCGTTCACTAGAACTATTCCCAACTGCTGGCTCAAAGATAATGGGTGATAAGGACACTCCTATAAGTAAGGAAAAAATACCATGATAATCAGTCTAGTCTAAAATAGATCCTCCATAAAGGTCATGTGTTTTAAGTCTTGATCCTTCCACCATGTCCCCTCTTTTTATTTTTTATTAACCATTAACATATCACTCACCATTTTATGTTCTGCTTATGTGATTCTTTATAGAAAAGAGGTAAAATGTCTTAAAAGTATTTCAGCTCATTTCTCCTTTCTTTCTTGTAAATATGTTTGCAAATATGAATCCCATTATAAAAATATTCATATGCACATTAACCTGAAGTTTGTCTTCCACAATCTGTCCCCGTTTTCCTCAGTTATCTACTTTAAGACTTCTGTCCCAGTTACCATTGTATTTATGTAGTATTTATTTTCTTACCTCAAAAACTTCAACTTCCAGTTTTATCGTTATCATTTTCATTTATATCATTATTATTAATTTTACTTATTCCTGACATCCTCTTGAAGAGAACCTAGATATGCCGCATCATGAACAATCAGATTGCCCGGTCAATACACCAGCGGTTATTGGTCTCGTAAACCAAGATGGTGTCGCCAAACCACACAAGGTATGCGTGACTTTGCAAAATGAGTAGCTCTCCCCTCACCATTACTGACCCCACCGATCCTATCCCTACCCCCTCTTCACTTCACAAAACATCCTCGCTCTCAAATTTCCTGTTCACCCTCCTACTTTCCTGTGATTATTAATTCCTTCTTCTCAGATTCTCAGTTCTACTTGCTATTTGCCTAACCTCACATATTCTTACTTCTTCAGTGAGTCATATTCCCCCTCACATGTTTCCTCTCAAAATTACCTCCTCAATCTCCGAATCATTGTTTTCCCTCCCACATGCCCACCCTTAAAAATACCTCCCCAGCCTAAACATCATTTCCCTCCCAATCTGTCTCCCGTAACAAATAACTCTTCCACCTCAAAGTCATTTCCCCCCTCATGCCTACCCACACAAGGAGTTCCTCCATCCTTAAATCTATTCCCTCTCCCACAAGTGTCCCCTCATACATATTTCCTCAGTATTAAGCCGCTTTCCCTCCCACACGTCTCCCTTCACATTTTCTTCCTCCATCTCTAAATCACCTTCCCCCATGCCTCCTATAATTACCTCCATCTGAAATTCAATGTTCCCCCTACCATATGCCGTTCCTCATCTATAACCCCTACCCTCCCCAATTCAGTGTTATGCCTTCTGCTTGCCTACCCCCATACGTACCTCCTCCATCTCCAGATCATTATTACTTCTACTACGTGCTTTCCCTCACTTATACCTACAAAATGTCTACCCTTACACGTCCTACATCTCCAATTCCTTACTTTTCCCTTCAGGATGCTTCCCGCATGTCTTGTTATCCTCCAGCCACTTACATCCCCTCTACTTTATCTGTTACCTCCAGTACGCTTCAGTCGGTAATAGCTCTCTGTTCCTCCCCACACTTGACATTCCATCAACTTTCCCATCCAATTTGTATAAACATTTCATTTTTGCCGTAAGTGAATGTGAGTTGGTCAAAGTTTTCTCTACATTTTGATGTTGTAAGGACGTCGGTTTTCTGTTCTCTTTTGTATTATCTCACTAGATTGTTTTCCTCAAATAAAATCCTCCATTTCAGATCTGCCTTCATTAAGTCCAAGTCTTTTTCCAAACCTGTCTTATAGCATGTCACTCTCTCTGCTCTACCTTTTTCACCCGTATGCAATACTGTATAATATCATGAGTCATTCCAATAACAACTTCCTCTTTATATTACCCTAAATAAATATCCTCTCACTTTTAATCACTCTTTCCTCCGTCCTTTCAAATCTATTATGATTACCCACTATCCTTATTATTCCTTAATTTTCTCACCATCCATTTGAAACCACCTTACAGCTAATATCCCTGCACCAAATACCCACCCCTCCCTCGATCTTGAAAAGTACACAATCACCACACCATCTATTCTATACCATTATTCTCACACACACCCCAACTCACATAAGATCATTCTTGTTAGTATTCTTCCAGCCTGGCCAAGCAACCAAACCCGCCCACAATCTATATCCCATCCTTCCCTCTTTTGATATAATATTTTTACCGAAATTTCATCCTTTTATCATCATAGTTTCCCCCCATCGCGACCCTCCATCCTATATGAACCCAAGAGGTACCTCCCAAATGTATATCAATACCACTCTCGTATTCATACGTTTAATTAACCCAAGAGGTACCTTCCAAATGTATACTAATACCACTCTCGTATCCATACGCTTAATTACCGCTTGCCATCTTCCATCATCCTTTCAATCCAAATAATATAAATTAATTTAACTCTCCCATTCTACATCACCCCTCCCTTTCTCTTCAGAAAATATTCTTACCCACGAGCTATTAGACAACATCATTTCACCCCCCATCCACTTTAATCAACCTCCATCCAACATCACCCAACCAAATACTTTGCAACGTATATAATCCTTCTCTCCCCACTTTTTTTTCTTTTCATTCTTTTTTTTAAATATATGATCACCCAATACTCATACTATGAAATCTTCACAGCATCTATCTTATACAATTCTAGTATTCCTTCACCCATCTAACATCATCCTATTAAATATACTCTAATTTTATATAACCCCTCCAGTAAAAATGATATGATACCGTACCATCCATCTTATAGCATGGTTCTCACCCCCATTCATCTCACCCCCGTCTCATATTTTCCTGTCTACCTTTCTCCATCTCATTCCAATAACCGTATACGTCTTTTACCGCCTCTTTTGCATGTTTACGTAAATATAGGCAAACCGCATTGTCTATACTCGACGAAAGGTTGTTCAAGCAGAAACAATATTTATGCAGACAATACTGTTTACATACATTTTCAGGCCTGCTGAATTTATATCGGTTATGGAATGAGGTTTTACATAGAAGAAACATCGACGAAGCAACAGCCGTAAAGTGGTTTATTGAAGTGTTGGTCGTTATAGGAAGAATAAGAAAGAAAAAAAGACCATTTAAGGCTTATAGTCATAATGCAACATAAATGCAAAGAAATAATAATAATAATATTGTAAAGGTGCTTGCAAAAATGCCACAGGCACTCCTTGTAGGTTGGGAAATTAGAAAGAATATAAATAACGATATATATTACTTCGAAGTTAGCTGCCATCTCTTCAGACATTACTGGCTTTGATATTTATTAAACTCAGAAATAACTAGCAATAAAGAATAGATCATGCATATATATATATATATATATATATATATATATATATATATATATATATATATATTATATATATATATATATATGTGTGTGTGTGTGTGTGTGTGTGTGTGTGATTACCTAATTGTGATTACCTAATTGTGTTTACGGGAAAGAGCCCAAAGCTCGTATCTTCCCGTCTCCTGATCGGTTCCATTTTTAGACTTAGTGATACTTATCGTACCTGTCCTTAAAACTATGGATTGAGATAGCATTAACTACCTCCTCGCTTAGCGAATTCCAATTATCAACTACTCTTACACTGAAAAAGTATTTCCTTACATCCTGCAAACAAGTTTTCTTACGAAGCTTCAAACTATGACCTCTAGTTCTATAGCCAGCCATATCGAAATATCGATCCCTATCCACTCTATCATAACCATGAAGGAATTTAAAGACTGTCACCATATCCCCCCTTACTCTTCTAGCTTCGAGTGATGGCAAGTCTAATTCCCTCAGCCTCTCATCATAACCGTGATTGCAAATTTCTGGCACCAGTTTCGTGGCATGTCTTTGAACTTTTTCAAGCTTAGCTATGTGCTTTTTCAAGTGCGGATTCCAAAAGGGGGCTGCATATTCGAGTTTTGGCCTCACATAGGTTACATAAATATTTCTGAAGTGTGTGTGTGTGTGTGTGTGTGTGTGTGTGTGTGTGTGTGTGTGTGTGTGTGTGTGTGTATGTGTATGCATGCACGCTATATATATATATATATATATATATATATATATATATATATATATATATATATATATATATATGATTACCTAATTGTGATTACCTAATTGTGTTTACGGGAAAGAGCCCAAAGCTCGTATATTCCCGTCTCCTGATCGGTTCCATTTTTAGACTTAGTGATATTTATCATACCTGTCCTTAAAACTATGGATTGAGATAGCATTAACTACCTCCTCGCTTAGCGAATTCCAATTATCAACTACTCTTACACTGAAAAAGTATTTCCTTACATCCTGCAAACAAGTTTTCTTCCGAAGCTTCAAACTATGACCTCTAGTTCTAGAGCCAGCCATATCGAAATATCGATCCCTATCCACTCTATCATAACCATGAAGGAATTTAAAGACTGTCACCATATCCCCCCTTACTCTTCTAGCTTCGAGTGATGGCAAGTCTAATTCCCTCAGCCTCTCATCATAACCGAGATTGCGTATTTCTGGCACCAGTTTCGTGGCATGTCTTTGAACTTTTTCAAGCTTAGCTATGTGCTTTTTCAAGTGCGGATTCCAAAAGGGGGCTGCATATTCGAGTTTTGGCCTCACATAGGTTACATAAATATTTCTGAACATTTCCTTGTCCATGTGCCTGAAGGCTACCCTTACATTTGATAAGAATGCATATGCTGCCCTTACTACGCCATTTATATGTATTTCTGGAGACAAATCTGCCAGTATGTTTACTCCTAGATCTCTCTCATTTTCTGTCTCTTGAAGTTGTACTCCAGCCACCGAGTAGTCAAGCTTGGGCCTTCTTGCACTTGTACCCATTCTCATTACCTTACATTTTGAGGTATTGAATTTCATTAGCCACTTTTCTGACCACTCATGCAGATTATTTAGATCCTCCTGAAGTTCTCTACCATTGTTCTCGTTTTTTACTTTCTTCACAATCTTTGCATCATCTGCAAACATATTCATGAATGAATTTACAGACTCTGGTAGGTCATTTACATATACAAGGAACAAAAGTGGCCCTAAAACTGAACCCTGTGGAACTCCACTACTAACTCTTCTCCATTCAGACATTGAGTGTCTTACTCTAACCCTCTGTTCCCTTCCTTCTAAGTAAGTTTTTATCCATTCCAAGACATTTCCACCTATTCTAGCCATTGATTGCAGCTTCCTAATAAGTCTCCCATGTGGAACAGTGTCAAACGCTTTCTGGAAGTCTAGGAATATGCAATCTGCCCAGCCCTCTCTTTCCTGTAAGATTTGGCTTACCTCATCATAAAATTCTAATAAGTTTGTTACTGTTGATCTTCCTTCTCTGTGTGTGTGTGTGTGTGTGTGTGTGTGTGTGTGTGTGTGTGTGTGTGTGTGCATATGTATGTATGTATGTATGTATGTATGTATGTATGTATGTATGTATGTAGGCAGGCAAGTGGGTAGGTAGGTAGGTAGGTACCTACGTACGTACGTATACATGTATGTAGACATGTATGTATGGATGTATGTATGTATGTATGCATGTATGCATGCATACGTGCATGTATGTATATATGTTTATGCGTGAGTCTGTGTATGCATACATACATACAATATGTATGTACGTATAAATATATATATATATATATATATATATATATATATATATATATATATATATATATATATATATATATATATATATATATATATATATATATATATATATGTGTGTGTGTGTGTGTGTGTGTGTGTGTGTGTGTGTATGTGTGTGTGTGTGTGTGTGTGTGATTACCTAATTGTGATTACCTAATTGTGTTTACGGGAAAGAGCCCAAAGCTCGTATCTTCCCGTCTCCTGATCGGTTCCATTTTATACTTAGTGTGTGTGTGTGTGTGTGTGTGTGTGTGTGTGTGTGTGTGTGTGTGTGTGTGTGTGTGTGTGTGTGTGTGATTACCTAATTGTGTTTACGGGAAAGAGCCCAAAGCTCGTATCTTCCCATCTCCTCATCGGTTCCATTTTAGACTTAGTCATACTTATCATACCTGTCCTTAAAACTATGGATTGAGATAGCATTAACTACCTCCTCGCTTAGCGAATTCCAATTATCAACTACTCTTACACTGAAAAAGTATTTCCTTACATCCTGCAAAGAAGTTTTCTTACGAAGCTTCAAACTATGACCTCTAGTTCTAGAGCCAGCCATATCAAAATATCGATCCCTATCCACTCTATCATAACCATGAAGGAATTTAAAGACTGTCACCATATCCCCCCTCACTCTTCTAGCTTCGAGTGATGGTAAGTCTAATTCCCTCAGCCTCTCATCATAACTGAGATTGCGTATTTCTGGCACCAGTTTCGTGGCATGTCTTTGTACTTTTCCAAGCTTAGCTATGTGCTTTTTCAAGTGCGGATTCCAAAAGGGGGCTGCATATTCGAGTTTTGGCCTCACATAGGTTACATAAATATTTCTGAACATTTCCTTGCCCATGTGCCTGAAGGCTACCCTTACATTTGATAAGAATGCATATGCTGCCCTTACTATGCCATTTATATGTATTTCTGGAGACAAATCTGCCAGTATGTTTACTCCTAGATCTCTCTCATTTTCTGTCTCTTGAAGTTGTACTCCAGCCACCGAGTAGTCAAGCTTGGGCCTTCTTGCACTTGTACCCATTCTCATTACCTTACATTTTGAAGTATTGAATTTCAGTAGCCACTTTTCTGACCACTCATGCAGATTATTTAGATCCTCCTGAAGTTCTCTACCATTGTTCTCGTTTTTTACTTTCTTCACAATCTTTGCATCATCTGCAAACATATTCATGAATGAATTTACAGACTCTGGTAGGTCATTTACATATACAAGGAACAAAAGTGGCCCTAAAACTGAACCCTGTGGAACTCCACTACTAACTCTTCTCCATTCAGACACTGAGTGTCTTACTCTAACCCTCTCTTCCCTTCCTTCTAAGTAAGTTTTTATCCATTCCAAAACATTTCCACCTATTCTAGCCATTGATTGCAGCTTCCTAATAAGTCTCCCATGTGGAACAGTGTCAAACGCTTTCTGGAAGTCTAGGAATATGCAATCTGCCCAGCCCTCTCTTTCCTGTAAGATTTGGCTTACCTCATCATAAAATTCTAATAAGTTTGTTACTGTTGATCTACCTTCTCTGAAGCCATGTTGCCTCACTGACAAAAAGTTGAAGGATTCCAAGTGAAGAGAGATATGTTTCCTTAGTAGTTTCTCCATAACTTTGCAAACTATGCTGGTCAAGGAAACTGGTCTATAGTTCAGAGCCGTATCCCTCCTTCCCTTTTTGAAGATAGGTATCACATTTGCTTGTTTCCAGCATCTTGGAATCTCCCCCGACTCCAGTGACTCCTTAAATATGATACTTAGTGCCACTGATATTGTGTTTGCGCATTTTTTAAGCACATGGGGGGATATGTCATCAGGACCTGTAGCTTTATGAACATCTAAATCCATCAGCGCTTTGCATACCTCTGTGGCTGTAAGGTTGATGTTCTCTAATACCGGCCCTTGAGCCTCTATCACTGCAATCTGAGGGGGTGGGGTATTTTCTACTGTAAATACTGACTGAAACTCCTTGTTCAGTTCTTTGCAGATCTCTTCATCCGTCTCAGTGATGCTTCCATCCGCTCTCTTTAGCCTTAAAACCTGTTCTTTTACCTTCAGTTTTCCTCTGATAAAGTTGTGGAAAAGCTTGGGATTTCCTTTAGCCTTCCTGGTGATGTCCCTCTCATAGTCTCTCTCTGCCTCTCTCCTTTTACTTAGGTAGTCATTTCTTGCTCTTTTGTAGGTTTGCCAGGCATTTATGTTTTTTCTCCTCCTATACCTTTTCCAGCATTTGTCTCTCCACTCCTTAGCTCTTTTACACCCATTATCGAACCATTTCTCTCTGGCATGAATTACACCTACTTTGGTGACAGGTATGCAGCAATCTACTATCTTCCCATATTTCTCACAAAAGATGTCATACATTTCTTGTACAGATTTGTTGTAAAATAAGGTTCTCCAGTCAATAACTGCAAAAAGCTCATTCATTTTGATGTAATCTCCTTTCCGATAGTTCCTCCTCGTGTCCTCAGTGCCTCTACTCTCAGGAAGAATATCTTCAATGATACTCCATCAACAACACACAGTGGTCACTCTTTCCAATTGGTGGTTCATACTCAATTTTTTCAATATCCAACACATTATCTGTGAACACTAGATCAAGTAGTGATGGCTCATCCCCACCCCTGGCCCTTGTTGGTTCCATTACATGTTGGTGTAGGAAATTCCCTTGTACGCAATCTAGGAATCTTGCCCCGAATGAGTCCTCACCACTGTGTGGGTCAAGATTTATCCAATCTATCTCTTTATGATTAAAGTCTCCCATAATCAAAATCCTACATTTTTTTTTCCCGTGCCACGTTAACAACTGAGTTTATGACTTCAATAGTACCTATATGACTTTCCTTATAAACTTCAAGCCTATTTTGGTTCCTTGGTGGGTTGTATACAACAGTTATTATAATGCTCTCTGACCCAGTATTTATGTGAGCAACAAGAAATTCCTTGAACTCACTTTCTATAGCCAAGTTTATTTCTTCGACTTGAATCCTTTCACTTATGAGCAGTGCTATCCCTCCACCAGTCCTCTCAGATCTTTCAACCCTTAGTATTCTGAAACCCTTAGGAAAAACTGTGACACTGTTTATGTCCTCACTCAACTTAGTCTCTGTAATTGCTACTATATCTGCCTTACTGTTGTGAATCCTATCTTTTAATTCTACTGCCTTACCAGCTAATCCATCAGCATTTGTGTATAACAATCTTAATGAGGCCCCATCCCCTGATCTTCTGTCATTATCTTCTTTATCTCCCCTTTGTCTGGAAGAACTCTGTAATGAAAATTTTTCTTCTCTTCTTCATTTCTTTCATCATTTAACCTTCTTGCCTCTTGCAACGAGTTTTTTATCTTTCCCATCTCTTCCTGTGTTCTGTATTGTCTAATGAACACTTCTTTGAATTCTTGAAGGTCTTTTAGACTTTTTTTTCTCAACAATATTTCCCTACATGTTTCCCCTCTCTCAAAGGTTACTTTTGTTGGTCTCGGCTTTCCATCCCTCGAATATTTACCTAGTTGGTGTATGTTTACAATATCCTCAGGACCACATACTACTCCAAGCTTTCTTATCAGGTCTACAACCCTAGCTTTGTGTGTGTGTGTGTGTGTGTGTGTGTGTGTGTGTGTGTGTGTGTGTGTGTGTGTGTGTATGCACGCACACATGCATAGAACCACTGATAGTGGCAAAACCAATAAGACCTTCAAAAATTTAGAACGGTGCTCAATAGCCCATACTGATCACAGGAAGAGATGGAAAGGTTCAAAAGCTTGTTACAAGAAGCTGAAATGTTAAATGAGGGAAGAAAAGACGAAGAGAAGAAAAATTATTGTTTCAGGGTTCATCTAATCAAATGGGTAATAAAGAAAATAATGATAAAAAATCTGGGTAGACAGGTTCATGAAGACTTCGTGTACACAAATATTGATGGGATGGCTAGTAATGCAGTGGAATTAATGGATAGGATTCATAGTAGCATGGCAGATATAGTAGCTTTTACAGAGACTAAGTTAATCGAAGACATAAGCAGTGTCAGTTTTCCATATGGGCTTCAAAATAATGAGTTTGAAAGATCTGAGAGGACTGGTAGAGAAATAGCATTCCTTGTAAGTGAAAGTTTTCATGGTAAGAAATAAAATTTGTCATTGAAAGTGAATTCAAGGATTTTCTTGTTGCTCTCATAAATACCAAGGAATAAAAAGAAGGCTAAAGGATTATGAGGAAAGTCAAATAGGTGCTACTGAAGTTACAAACTCAGTTGCTAACATTACACAGAAAAGAAGTGTAGGATTTTGATTAAAGGAGATTTTAATCATATAGATAGATATTGGACTAATCTTGGCTCGCACAGTGGGGAGGATTCTTTTGAAGCAAGATTCCTAGATTGTATACAAGGGAGTTTCTTGCACCAACATGTACTGGAACCAACGAGGGCCATGGATTAGGATAAGCCATCACTGCTCGAGCTAGTATCCACAGATAATGTGTTGGATATTTGCAATACTGAGTGTGAGCTTCAAAATGGGAAAAGTGAGCACTGTGTGTTGTTGATGAAGTATATTATGAAAGATGTTTTGCCTGAGAGTAAGAGAACTGAGAAGGAAACGAGGAGGAAAGGAGATTACAGCAAAATTAATTTTTTTTTTTGCAGTTGTTGACTGGATGACCATATTTAACACCAAATCATTACAAGAGATTACGGTATCCTTTGTGAGGAATATGAGAAGATAATTAGTTGTAAGTCATACATCAAAATAAGCGTTACTAATGCTAGATATAAATGATTTAATAATGAGTGTTAGATAGCGAAGGAGTGGAGAGACAAATGCTGGAATATGCATAGGAGGAAAAGAAGGCATAAATCCCAGGCAGACATACAAATAAGCAAGAAATTATTACCTATGAGTGTGACACTGGGACAGGCAAGAAGATTGCCCTCATCAGTCCCGGGCACGAAGAAAGTAGTAAGACGAAGAAAAATTAAAAGATTAAGGACAAAACAGAAATAAGGAAATGATACACAGTAGGAAGAGGACAGGCTGGAAGAAGTCGAAGTATTGAGGACCTAGAGATATGGCAGATTAGGCCCTGAGATGACAATAAAACTGCTTTTTGGAGGAAGATAAGTTACAAGAATTAGGAAAGTCAGAAGGGGGAAGAGAGTTACAGAGTCTAGAGGTGGATGGAAAGAAGTGGTTGCTACATCAATCAATCTGCGAGCTACAAATCTCCACACAGTACCTGTGAGACAAGGCTGCTTGGTGAGTATTACACAGCTTCGGCAGAGGGGGAGGGATGCAACTCGCCAACTTACCAAAGTAGCAATGAAAGTAGTAGCAATTAAAAAGAGAAAGGGATGAAACCTTACAGAAGAGAATAAGAGCATCCAGATTAAAAGTAAAAGAAGGGACCCTCATGAGTCTTATCGCCTTAGATTCAACCCTATCAATGAGGTCATTGTAAAAAGAAATACCCCAGATGTGCGAGCAGTATTCTATGCAGGGACGGAGAAGACTTTTATAGATTTCAAGTAACTAACAAGAGAAAAAGTAATGATGAAAGTGAAACAGACTCCCCAAGTTTTGGGATGAAGATATATACATTTGAATTATGTGATTCCTTCATCACAAATTAGCGGTTATCTGGATTTCTAATATGCTAATAGAATCTAGAGGGTAAAGTTTGTTAGTTTCGAAGACAATAGGGCTATTAGGAGGGGATGAAGATAAAGAGATCACCAAAAATAGTGTCTTGGAGGCATTAAATTTAACTAAATATTGTGTGCCCCACTCTGATATCCTCTGCAAATCAGAGATAAAGAGTAGAAGACTGATTACGAGTAGCAGATGAACTTTGTAAAGAGAGAGCAGAGAAAATTGAAAGGTAGAAATGTCGGCAAAGGCATGTAGAACAGAGGAGGATGGGGATTGGAGAAGATCGTTGGTGAAGAGATGAAAAACAATAGGTAAAAGTTCAGAGCTCTGTGCAACACCATTGGTAACAGGAAATGAGCTAAATGTTGTGCCATCAACAACCTCAGATATAAAGTGGTCAGAAAGAAAATTGGAAATCAGAGAACAGAAAGAAAGGGTAAAGCCATATGCAGGGAGTTTGGCCAAAAGACCCTTGTGCCAGACTCTGTCAAAAGCCATAGAGATATCAAGGGCAACGACAAAAGATTCCACTTTGTTCCTCAGAGAAGACTCGCACTTTCCCGTAGGAGCAGTTAGGTAATTACAATTAGGTAATTACACACAGTGGATTTTGCCTTGTGGAAGCAGTACCAGTGATCAGAGATAAGCGAGTTAGATTCAAGACATTTCAAGAAGTGAGAACTGAGCAAGGTGTCGAATACTTTAGCAATAGCAGAGGACAGGGCAACAGGCAAGTGGTTGGAAGTAATAGTGTGGTTAACCTTCTTTGGAACAGGTTAAACTACAGCATGCTTCCAAGATGAAGGATAGATACTGACTGCGAGAATAAGGCAAAAAAGATGGCAAAGCATGGGAGCCAGTTTATCGGCAAACTCCTAAATGAACCTTGCAAGGATACCATTGGGTCCGGATACCTTGTTCGTCTCTATAGAGTGAAAATCCTTATGGGCTTTGCAAGTAGAAAGAATAAGGGAGGGCAGGGGGTAAGAAAGGGGTAAAGTACAAGAAACAGGTGATCTAGAATCAGTTACGGAAGAGTTGACAGAAAAATGAAACCCAAAGAGAGTGGCTTCGTCAATGGGAGAGCAAGCTATAGAACCACCAGGAAGAATGAGAGGGGAAAAGCTTGAGTTACAAAAGTTTTTGGAGAGATTTTTTACTAAGGACCAGAAACATTTATCAGCTGGAGAAGAGTTAAGGTCATCAACTGTCCTTCTTGAGAAGGAAGTTTTAGGCTTTCGAGTCTGAGCAGTGCAGCAATACTTAGCTGTAATAAAAGCAATGCTAGTTAAATCAGAAGGAGAGCCTTAATACGACCAGCATGCCCCATCCCTTGCTTAAACAGCCATGAAACAGGCACGGCCAAATCTAGGATTGGGGGGAGAAAAAGTTTTCATAGAGGAGGGGATGAATACCTTATTATCTCAGCAGCTTTTAGGGCTATATGATCAGAGTTACAGGTCCCGAAGCAGTAGTCATCCCAGGAGAAGCCAAATACAAAGTTATGCTTAGGGTAAGCTCAGAGAGCCAAAGATGGCAATGAGTAGGAGGAATTGATGGAGGGGGAGCGAAAATGTAAGAGACTAAGATCAAGCTTGGTCAACAACTTTGCCAAGAGAGGAAAGTACAGAATATGAGTAGTATGAAAGATTAGGAATAAGAAATAGGTCAAGAGTGTTAGCTGCATGCTGGTGGCAAGTGGGAACATGAGTATGATGTTTGATAATTTGCTCCAGATCATGAATAATAGATACAGCAAAGACCTCATTTACTCCCACCTAAGAAAAAGAGGAAAGTCAGAGAGGATGTAAGAGAGGGATATTACCAGGAAGGCTAAAGAAAATCCCAAACTTTTCCACAGTTTTGTCAAAGGAAACTTGAAAGTCAAAAACAAGTTTTTTAAGTTAAAGAGGGCAGATGGAAACATCACTGAGACAGATGAAGAAATCTGCAAAGTATTAAGGAGTTTCAGTCAATATTTGCAGTAGAAATACCCCCCCCCCCCGAATGCAGATATAAGAGATCATGGGTCAAAATTAGAGAACATTGTCTTCTTAACTACAGAGGTATGCAAATTATGATTACCTAAAAAGCTGTTTAGCCTGATGACATATCCCCTTATAAACTTAAAAAGTGCACCAAGCAATTATCGGATTCCAAGCTGCTGCAAGCAAGCGAACATGGTGCCTATCTTCAAAACGGGAAGGAGAGACACAGCCCTAAATATGGACCTGTTTTATTGACCTGCAAAGTTTGCAAAACTATCGAGAAAGTACTAATTAGTAGCAACTCTCTTCACTTGGAGTCCTTCAACATTTTTTCAGTGAGACACCATGACATCAGAGAGGGTAAATCTACAGTAACAAACTAAATAGAATTTCATGATGAGGATAGCCAGGTCTTACAAGGAAGAGAGAGCTGGACAGATTGAATATTCTATAATTTTTAGAAGACATTTGATACTGTCACACATAGCATACTTATTAAGAAGCTGCAAGTATTAGCAAGAATAAGTAAAAAATCTTGGAATGGATAAAAACTTACTTAGAAGAAACGGAACAGACGGCTAGAGTAAGACACTCAGTTTCTGACTGGAGAAATGTTAGTAGAAGGGTTCCACAGGGTTCAGTTTTAGGGCCACTTTTGTTCCTTGTATATGTAAATTTTCTACAAGAGTTTGTAAATTCATTCATGAATATGTTTGCAAATGATGCAAAGATTATATAGAAAGTAAGAAACAAGAACATTGGTAGAGAACTTCAGGAAGATCTAAATAGTCTGCATGGGTGGTCAGAAATGTGGCTAATGAAATTCAATACATCAAAATGCAAGATGATGAGATAGGGTACAAGTGCAAGAAGGAACAAGTTTGGTTACTAAATAGGAAGTGCAACTCTTCAAGAGACAGAGAAGAGATCTAGGAGTAAACACAGTGGCAGATTTGTCTCCGGAATGCATATAAATGACATAGTAAGGACTGCATATGCTTTCCTATCAAATTTAGAAGTTGCCTTCAGACACATGGATAAGGAATTGCTCAGAAATATTTATGTAACTTATGTGAGGCTAAAGCTTGATTATGCACCCCTTTTTGAAATTCACACTTTAAAAAGCATATAAATAAGCTCAAAGACATGTTACGAAACTGGTGCCACATGCACGCAATCTTAGTTATGAGGAGAGGTAGAAGGAATTAGACTTAAAAACACTTTAAACTAGAAGATTGAAGGGGGATATGATGACAATTTTTATATTCCCTCAAGTCTTTGAAAGAGTGGATATGGATCGATATCTTGATATGGCTGACTCTAATTCTAGAGGTTATAGTTTGAAGTTTTTTTAGGAAAATTTCTTTGCAAGATGTCAGGAAGTACTTTTCAGTGTGAGAATAGCTGATGATAGGAATTCGTTAAGAGAGTATGTATTAATGTTAATTGCATTCGTAGATTGAAGGACAAATATGATAAGTATCACTAAGTATAAAATTGTAACCGACCAGAAGACGGGGAGTTACGAGCAAAGAGCTCTTTCCCGAAAGCGGTGTTAGGTAATTACAATTAGGTAATTACACACATACGAATGAATTTGTAAGCAAATCACCTGGCTCTTGTAAAAATTATTAAATTACTTAAGAAGGAAACAAATAGCAAAGTCATTTATTTTCAAACTTACTACTAATGAATGTGCAGTGAGATATTCCGGTGCTCTCATTTCCCTCTTGGAACCAGT
>JAXCGZ010009448.1:242500-245000 GCA_037179515.1 Halocaridina rubra | reverse complement strand
TAAGGCCAGGTTCTTCGATTTCTTCGTGTGTTTCCTTTGGTTGCTCTTCTTCCTCTTGTTTGCTCGCTAATTTTGTCATTTCCTCCAAGTCTTCAACAGTCAAAGGCTGCAACTGGCAGTCGATCAGTTCATTCACGTCTTTGTGAGTCATATCTTTAAAGCCTTCTCCTCCTAGCAATGCAGCCAACTTCACAGCTTTTGCAACTCCCGAATTATGTTCTTCCAGCTGGCACTGATTGTGGCCGGCTTCTTCTCTTTGATTGCATTCCGAATATTATGAAGGCATGTAGCTATTGTGTAGTTACGCAGTAAGTTTTGTACGAATCCATGGATTCAACCAGGTTTGCCAGGACATTTCGTGTGTAGAGGGCCTTGAACGCAAGAATAACGCCTTGATTCATAGACTGAATCAGTGATGTCGTATTTGGTGGCAGGAGTTCTATTTTAACACCGTCATATTCGAGATTAGTTGCGTGGCCACCAGCATTATCCATCAAAAGAAGGATTTTAAATTCAAGACCCTTTTCCGCAAGATAAATTTTGACCTGAGGGATAAAGCATTGGAGAAACCAGTCCGATGTAAGGCTTTTCGTGATCCAGGCCTTAGGGTTATGCATCCAATACACTGGCAGCAGATTCTTATCCTTATTCTTCAAAGTCCTAGGGTTCTTTGACTTGTAGATAAGCCCGGGTTTTAACATGAAGCCTGCAGCATTCCCTCACAGTCTTTGTGCGCTTTAAATCCTGGGGCTTTAGCTTCTTCCTTGAAGAGAGAAGTGTGAGACGGCATTCTCATCCAAAACAACCCAGTCTCATCCATGTTAAACACTTGCTCAGGAGCATATTCCCTTTCAGCGACAATTTTCTTAAAATCATTGTTTACATAATCTTCAGCTGCAGCTGTATCTGCAGAGGCAGCTTCGCCATAAACCGAAATGCTCTTTAAGCCATAGCGTTTTTGAAATTTCACGAACCATCCCTTGCTTGCAACGAGCGATTGTTTCCTCGGTGGAGAATCGCTGTAGGGTGCTGGTTGTGGGTCGTCGATATTTTCTGTCTCCTCCTCTTCATGGTCGCCACTGTTGTCGTCGGGTTTGTTTGCAGTGAATGTCTCGTACAGCTTCTTCGCCTATGTTTGTATGATATTGGTGCAATTCTGATGTTCTTCTTTCTGCAATCAGCAATCCACAGGGCCAAGGCAGATTCCATCCGCACTATTATCTTATTGCAGGGTGTTATGACCCTCTTCACTGTTTAACTAAATGAAATAGTTGCAGTTTTCCTGATATTTGCCTCGTCCTTTTTGATGTAGCGAACAGTAGATTTGTTGAGGCCAAAATGGCGACCGACATCCGCAAACCTTCTTCCTTCTTTCAGCATATCTAACAGTTTTACCGTATCTGCTATGGTTAACATCTTCCTTTGCCACTTAGGCTCACTACCAGAAGCCTTAGAAGATGAAGGACGTTTGGGAGGCATTGCAGAGGTTGAAATACGTTAGTAAAAAAATCACAAGCACAACATATTAAGAAGCACAACACGAACAGCGCACATGTGATTTAGATTGAACTGGTGAGGCGAGACAATGGAAGATGGTGGGAGAACCAAGCTTCAATCAAAAAGCCAATCAGACCCTATGATACAGAACATACAGAAGAAACAATTATATGACTCGTTGTCTCCCACCCTTTCAGCCAATAGCATCCCATGAACGATCGCACGTAGGTGAGAGCCTTTGCATTTTCCAAGAAGTCAAAACAGTGTACACTATTGTACAGTATTTCACATGGTGCAATACTGTGAGCTTTATGTTTAAATTTATGTTTTTTATTATCTTTTACTGTTTTATTATTCTTAGGCTACGAAATACTTTTTTTTATCAATAAAATAATTAAAATACTGGAAATTTTAATATGCACTAGCTCACGTAGGAGCGACCCTTCGTTTTCCAAAACGCTGTTACTGGTATTGTATTTTACATGGTGCAATACTGTGAGTATTTATGTTTTTTACTATTTTTTACTGTTTTATTATTCTTAGGCTAAGAAATAAATTTTTTTATCAATAAAATAATGAAAATACTGGAAATTTCAATATATGTTAGCTCACGTAGTGCGACCCTTTGCGTTTTCCGAAGCGCCGATAACGGTATCGTACTTTCTATGGTGCAGAGCTACATGTTTAAATTTGTATTTATACTATTTCTTACTGTTTTATTATTTTTTGGCTAGGAAATACAATTTTTATCAGTGAAATAATGAAAAAAATAAAATTTCAATAAAACAATGAAAGAACTGAAATTTTTTATTTTTTTTTTATTTTCAATATTCTCGCATATACCAAGAAAAAAAAAGCTCGCCCAAAAAAAACAGTGATGCACTGAATTTGCGAGAGGTGAACCGAGATATAGCGAGGGGTTACTGTATATATATATATATATATATATATATATATATATATATATATATATATATATATATATATATATATATATATATAT
>JAXCGZ010009448.1:177500-237500 GCA_037179515.1 Halocaridina rubra | reverse complement strand
ATATATATATATATATATATATATATATGTGTGTGTGTGTGTGTGTGTGTGTGTGTGTGTGTGTGTGTGTGATTACCTAATTGTGATTACCTAATTGTGTTTACGGGAAAGAGCCCAAAGCTCGTATCTTCCCGTCTCCTCATCGGTTCCATTTTATACTTAGTGATACTTATCATACCTGTCCTTAAAACTATGCATTGAGATAGCATTAACTACCTCCTCGCTTAGCCAATTCCAATTATCAACTACTCTTACACTGAAAAAGTATTTCCTTACATCCTGCAAAGAAGTTTTCTTACGAAGCTTCAAACTATGACCTCTAGTTCTAGAGCCAGCCATATCAAAATATCGATCCCTATCCACTCTATCATAACCATGAAGGAATTTAAAGACTGTCACCATATCCCCCCTCACTCTTCTAGCTTCGAGTGATGGAAAGTCTAATTCCCTCAGCCTCTCATCATAACTGAGATTGCGTATTTCTGGCACCAGTTTCGTGGCATGTCTTTGAACTTTTTCAAGCTTAGCTATGTGCTTTTTCAAGTGTGGATTCCAAAAGGGGGCTGCATATTCGAGTTTTGGCCTCACATAGGTTACATAAATATTTCTGAACATTTCCTTGTCCATGTGCCTGAAGGCTACCCTTACATTTGATAAGAATGCATATGCTGCCCTTACTATGCCATTTATATGTATTTCTGGAGACAAATCTGCCAGTATGTTTACTCCTAGATCTCTCTCATTTTCTGTCTCTTGAAGTTGTACTCCAGCCACCGAGTAGTCAAGCTTGGGCCTTCTTGCACTTGTACCCATTCTCATTACCTTACATTTTGAAGTATTGAATTTCATTAGCCACTTTTCTGACCACTCATGCAGATTATTTAGATCCTCCTGAAGTTCTCTACCATTGATCCCGTTTTTTACTTTCTTCACAATCTTTGCATCATCTGCAAACATATTCATGAATGAATTTACAGACTCTGGTAGGTCATTTACATATACAAGGAACAAAAGTGGCCCTAAAACTGAACCCTGTGGAACTCCACTACTAACTCTTCTCCATTCAGACACTGAGTGTCTTACTCTAACCCTCTCTTCCCTTCCTTCTAAGTAAGTTTTTATCCATTCCAAAACATTTCCACCTATTCTAGCCATTGATTGCAGCTTCCTAATAAATCTCCCATGTGGAACAGTGTCAAACGCTTTCTGGAAGTCTAGGAATATGCAATCTGCCCAGCCCTCTCTTTCCTGTAAGATTTGGCTTACCTCATCATAAAATTCTAATAAGTTTGTTACTGTTGATCTACCTTCTCTGAAGCCATGTTGCCTCACTGACAAAAAGTTGAAGGATTCCAAGTGAAGAGAGATATGTTTCCTTAGTAGCTTCTCCATAACTTTGCAAACTATGCTGGTCAAGGAAACTGGTCTATAGTTCAGAGCCGTATCCCTCCTTCCCTTTTTGAAGATAGGTATCACATTTGCTTGTTTCCAGCATCTTGGAATCTCCCCCGACTCCAGTGACTCCTTAAATATGATACTTAGTGCCACTGATATTGTGTTTGCGCATTTTTTAAGCACATGAGGGGATATGTCATCGGGACCTGTAGCTTTATGAACATCTAAATCCATCAGCGCTTTGCATACCTCTGTGGCTGTAAGGTTGATGTTCTCTAATACCGGCCCTTGAGCTTCTATCACTGCAATCTGAGGGGGTGGGGTATTTTCTACTGTAAATACTGACTGAAACTCCTTGTTCAATTCTTTGCAGATCTCTTCATCCGTCTCAGTGATGCTTCCATCCGCTCTCTTTAGCCTTAAAACCTGTTCTTTTACCTTCAGTTTTCCTCTGATAAAGCTGTGGAAAAGCTTGGGATTTTCTTTAGCCTTCCTGGTGATGTCCCTCTCATAGTCTCTCTCTGCCTCTCTCCTTTTACTTAGGTAGTCATTTCTTGCTCTTTTGTAGGTTTGCCAGGCATTTATGTTTGTGTGTGTGTGTGTGTGTGTGTGTGTGTGTGGTGTGTGTGTGGTGTGTGTGTGTGTGTGTGTGTGTGTGTGTGTGTGTGTAACAAACTAAAAATACTATAATACACATACAACAAAACAATTCTAACTTGATATAAAAGCAATTCTCGGTATTCTTTTCCGACGACGCATTCCTCCTCCATCAACACCACTTTCCGCTACCCCTTCTCCTCCACCGGAACCATCTCCTCTTCTCTTTCCAGTTTATCCTAAACCGATTTTTCTTTTTCTTTGTTTTTTAATTCCAATTCATCACCGAAGATCAACAGGAGCGATAGAAGTTTTACAGCCACCGCAGCTTTAAATGCAATGCTGGCTACTGGTTTATACACTAACCAACTTACTGCAGAATCAATATTTAGTTTATAAATCACCTCTCTCTCTCTCTCTCTCTCTCTCTCTCTCTCTCTCTCTCTCTCTCTCTCTCTCTCTCTCTCTCTCTCTCTCTCTCTCTCTCTCTCTCTCTCTCTCTCTCTCTCTCTCTCTCTCTCTCTCTCTCTCTCTCTCTCTTCCTTCGTCCAAAGAGCGAAAATATGTTTAATATAAATGGATGACGAATTATTATTATTATTATTATTATTATTATTATTATTATTATTATTATTATTATTATTATTATTATTATTATTATTATTATTATATTATTATTATTATTATGATGTTGTTGTTGTTGTTGTTGTAACAAGACAACTAGCGGTCTAAAAACAGAAAATAACATCAACATTTACGAGTACGTTCTATAACTTATTTTCATTTAAGAATACATTCTTTTCATTTTCGCTTCCTATTAGGCCAATCTTCAGAGAGGGATAAAAATTAATCATAATGAAATAGAGAAGAAACGGATTGGCATTATATTGGTTCTAGTCACATGAGACGTCTTAACATTCTTAATTTCTGCCCAAGGAGATAGGAGGCCATGTTCGACTGAATATTTTAAGTATCTGGGCACTTAAAGCCCAGAAAATCTCTATTTCCACTCACACATCTAAAATACATCTTTCTCCCTACCCAGTAACTACTTGTGTATCCCACTGTCACATATCCATACCATCATACCCCCCCACCATGATGAAAGCCATCCCCCCACGAAATTACATAAACTCCCTCAATTACGTTGAGGTCTGGCCCATGTATTAAACCTCCAATTATCCTTAATTCTAGAGCTATACCCATATAAGCATCATTTCTTTTCCAAACCTCTCCATAATCTCCCCGCTATCAGAGAATAAAAGGTTGCAACCAGCACCATCTCACTTCTTATTCCAATCCCTTCTACCCTCACAGCTAATAAACCCCTCTCCTATACTTTCCTATCTCATGCCCACCTTCAATATCCTGAACCAACAGAGTTATGACTCTTCCTTTCCCCCAACCATACTAAACCACTACCAAAGTTACGACGTCCTCCTCCTTCCTTCATCGCATAAAAGCTAACCAAGTGTAGTTGGTCATTTCAGCCGCGGGGGCTAAAAGGCTTTAATCGACGTCAGTTCTCCCCTTATGCCCTTATAACATGCTGTTCTTAGCCCCCCTCTCAACACATACCTATCCCGTGTTCCCGTAGGCAAATTCCTCCTCTTTATCGGCAGCTTTTTCCATAATCTTTTCATGCAGGATTGCTGTTCCTCATTAGCTTCTCTATTGGCGACTATCTCACTTTTGGCTTAAAGTTCAACGGTTGGATGCCATTGTTGACAATAACACACTCCAATGATTCACGCTTGGGACCAGCACTTAGGTGAGCTGGCTTGCTCTCTTAATGGTAGGATTTACTATCATTATTCAACTAAAATCTATAGTCTTCCACCCCCTTCCTCCATCTTTTTCTCGTTATTTTCCCCCACCCTCGGCTCTCTACCAGCATTTTTGAACTTAAATATTTCTGTCCAGGACAGTTCGATGTTAAGTCTTCCTTCAGTTACGGTTCTTTTTCTATGCCTACAGCTACACTAAATATTCTTGGATATTCATCACACATCTTTTATTATTCCTTCACATCTGACAAGTCATTACACTCTCCATCTCTGTTTCTCTTTATGTATTCTTCGTGGCCAGGCCGGATGAGGGCTGTATTATTTAAAAAAAAAAAATTTGGCCCGTCCTGGTGTCACAATCATAAAAAAAAAGGGTATAAACCTCTGGAATAATGAGGTCGATTCCCTGCCGGCAATCCTATTTCCTCAACACGTGTATTGCACCAAAACACATAAATAAATAGATAAATATGATTAAGTAGATGCAACAGAGAGACAAAACCGAAAAACATCCATTAAAAATGATCACACACTTAAAGGGCATTAAGAAATAAATATAAAAATAGCGTGTACATTGTATAGCAAACTGAAACTAAAAAAAAAATAAAATCGAAGAACACAAAATGAAAAGCTCGAACAAAAATAAAATAGGCAAAATATACACAGACAAATTAAAAGAAGGTATGCACATAACATCATTTTTAATTAAAAGAAACATTGTTTTGAATTTGCATAATTAAACAGATTCAAACGCCAGTATCTGCGGATAGTGGATCCCGTGTTCATTAAATTCCTGTATTTACGTTATTTTGATTTAATATCCTTCTCCACTGAGCCAGTATAAATTCTGGCATGAAGCATTTGATAACGTAGGCAATTAATATCTACTATATATGGTACAAAGGATACAGTCTGCCAGTAAATACAAAATAAAGGACATAAAAAAATCACGTCATGAGCATAGGTATATGATATTATTGGAAATGTGAAAATATTTCAAATACGCAAAGACACTGCCGTCTTCATCATCAAACGAGAACAACTACGATAACGTATTATGTAGCTCATCTCTCTCTCTCTCTCTCTCTCTCTCTCTCTCTCTCTCTCTCTCTCTCTCTCTCTCTCTCTCTCTCTCTCTCTCTCTCTCTCTCTCTCTCTCTCTCTCTCTTTCTGTCTTTCTTTCTTTCTTAGGATATGTATTAGTCGCACGACTTTTTTGCAAGTACACCGCAAAGAAAATTAAAAATATAAAGTAAATATCATTACTTATATCCTCTTTTCTTATCTGGTAACAAATCTTGCAAGTTTTCAGTTGATAAACAAGTATGATAAATGGAAGGCTGAGATTAATGAATGATGGAGGTGACAGTGCAATATGCAGAGAAAAAGAAAGAATGGAAAAAACAAATAGGGACAGCGGTTTCCCTTTACGATTATGCGTTACTTGAAATATGATTAAACTCATGTTCTTACTAAAGTTAGTGTCACTACTCCAAAATGTGCTAAATCAAATGGACTATCATTGTTTTTGATTTGCATCAAAGATCATTTTGATGAAGAGAGTGGAAAAGTTTTGGTGAGTCCTTGATTTTAATGTTTTTACCTTTCATGCAGTCTTTTGGGGAACATGTAACAAAACTTTATTAAAAGATATGCAAAAGCTTCCTTTTCATCTCATCACATAATAACTTCCCTCACACCCGTCAGTCAAAATTCACTGAGCTAGCAGTTGCGAGAAATCCCTTTGGCCTGTGTCATCTACATACAACTTTCCTCCAAACATCCCTATCTCTTGCACGCTCTCTTCCCTACTATACTGATATCCCACGTGCGTTCCATACCCTTCTCACACCCTCCATCCATCTTATATTAGGCCTCCCTCTTGGCCTAGCTATAATCACTTCTGCACTCCACACTCTCTTCACTATTCGTTCATCACTCATCCTTTCCATATCTCCAAACCAATTCAGTATTCTCTGATCTAACCTATCTGACAGCTAGCTTTAAACACCCGTTCTCATTCTGACATGCTCATTTCTTACTCTATCTATTCAAGATACACCAATCGTACTTCTCAAACACCTCATCTCCATTACATTCAACTTGTTCCTTTCATCCTCTCTTGAAAACAAGTCTTTGCTCCTTACAATGCTGCAGGCACAATCACACCTTAATATATCCTTCTCTTTGCACTCATTCCCAAATACCATTTTCTCATTACTCGCTTCCTTCACTATAATGACATACCTCCACATCCATTCATCCAATCCTTGATATATGCGACTCTAGATATTTTAAACTCCCAAGTTCTTCAAGCAACTCTCTATTCACTCCTACATTAAATCTGCCAACATTAACACTCCTCTCGCATCTCATGATTTTGTTTTTACCAATATTCACCAGCAACTTCCTTCTTTCTCACACCCTAACAAACTCAGTCACCAAACAATTCAGTTCATTCTCAGTATCATCCACCAGTACAGTATCATCAGCAAAGAGCAACTGATTCAATTTCCACAACCATCTATTCTCACCCTCTAGTTCCAAGCCTCTGTCTAATACTATAGCATTTACTTCCCTAACCACTCCAAACATAGACACATTAAACAAGCATGGTGACATTACACAATCTTGATGTAACACTGCATTCACCTCAAACCAATCACTCATACCATTCCCAACTCTCACACATGATCTAATATTCTTGTAAAAATTCTTTACTACCTTCAACAAACTTCCAATTATTCCATAGTAGCAACACACTCCACAATGCCTCTCTATCACACCTCTTACACACTTTCTCTAAGTTCATAAAATCTCAAATATTATCCCTACCTCTCTCCAAAAGCTTTTCACGCACCTGTCTTACCACAAACACCTGATGCACACATCCTCTTCCTCTCCTGAACCCACACTGTTCTTCCCCAATCAGTCTCTCAGTGCTTTTTCTAATTCTCTCAGTTAACACTCTTCCATATACCTTACCATCTACACTCAAAAAGGTAATTCCTCTAAAACTACTAGACTCATACTTGTCTTCTTTCCCTTTATAAGGTGGAACTACATATACACTCCCCCAATCAACTATGAGCCTACCTTTCCTGAAACATACATTTAACAACCTAACCATCCATTCTACTAAAGCCTCTCCACACTTTTTCATAAGCATGTTGCCATGTATCCCTGGTGCTTTACCTGCTTTCATTGCTCTCAATGCAAAATGTACCTTTTCATTCGTTATTTCTATATCTTTCTCATCACTAACAATGGCATTCTGCCTCGTTATTATCTTCCTTATTTAGTAGTTCCTTGAAATACTCAGATCTACGAACTTTTATGGTACATACAAATCTATAAATGGTTACCTGCCAAGGTGGTTGTCTAGAAAGGGGAGGAGATGTAATAGTCAGAGATAATAGACAATCAGGCAACTTAGTGGTGCCAAGAACTACCACAGTCCATGAGGAGAGGGCTCTATATGTAAGGGAAGCCAAGTTATGGAATGTATTTTCAAACCACATAAAAACAATTTGTTCGAATCACCTCTTTTAATAAAGAAGAATAAGTTATCTATAAGGCCGGGAACAGTCGAGCACGAGCGACTTCGAGTCCGAGATGATGAGGCATCTACACTGAAGCTTGTTTAAGTATCTGTGTCTTGGCTGAGCCACACCACAGAGTAGCACATGTGCATGAGCAGAGCCACGCCACTGCACCACGCAATAAAAACCATGTTATATAGGCACAAGAACAACAGACATTTCTTATTAAAATCATGTTGTATTTAGTTTTATAATAATAATAATAATAATAATAATAATAATAATAATAATAATAATAATAATAATAATAATAATAATAATAATAATAATAATAATAATAATAATAATAAACATTATTATTATAATTATTATTATTATTATTATTATTATTATTATTATTATTATTATTATTATTATTATTATTATTATTATTATTACATATGCCAGTAAAGCCACGTGCCCGTCAATGAGTTCAGATGGTTCAGATGGTATACCATTTCAGTTCATCAAAGATGCTCTACCCGTGATTGCATCCTATATTCTAACTATTATGAACACTTCCATTGTTACTAAAAAGTTTCCTGACTCTTGGAAAATAGCACATGTAATACCTCTGCATAAAAAGGGGGACAGAGAAGATGTGACAAACTATCGTCCCATTTCCCTCCTACCCATTTTCTCTAAAATATTAGAAAAAATTGTTGCATGCCAACTTATGTCATATTTAGAATCAAATAGAATAATAAGTATTAACCAGCATGGTTTCAGACCGAAACTTTCGACGGAAACTGCACTGCTTAAAGTTACGAATAGTATATATAATAATATAGATATGAAAAAAAATATCTCTTCTCGTATTATTAGACCTATCAAAAGCCTTCGACAGTGTAAACCATGAAATTCTTTTAAGTAAATGTATTAACTTAAATATTGATCCAAGCTGGTTTAGCGAGTATCTATCTAATCGTAAACAGTCCATACGTCTTAACAACATTATCTCTGTGCCAAAATATGTATCATTTGGTGTTCCACAGGGATCAGTACTTGGTCCTATCCTCTTCTCCATTTACGTAAATGATCTATCTTCTTTCATTTCTGACTGTCTAGTCGTACAATATGCAGATGACACTCAACTACTCCTTAGTGGCTATATTAATAATCTCCCAGAGCTAACTTTAAGAGCAGAAAACACTCTGTCAAAAATTAAAACCTATTTCCAAGAAATTGGGCTGTTAATTAACGAAAGTAAAACACAGTGCATATTTATTGGTTCAAGGTTCCACATAGCACAAATTCTAGAAAACACAACAATTAATTTTTGCGACAATATTATCACACCTAGCAAAACAGTCAAAAACCTAGGAATTCACTTTGATAACCACATGTTGTTTGATTCCCACATAGATAAAGTATGCAAAAAGGTTACAGGAACATTAATGTACTTATCACGTATAAAAGACAATTTTGAGACTACCACTCGAATAACTGTTGTTGAATCTCTAGCCCTAAGTCACATTAATTACTGCACAACTGTTTGGGGAGCTACCACTAAGACTCAGATAAACAGAATACAGAAGCTTATTAATTTTGCAGCTCGAGTTGCCCTGGGAGGAATAAGAAAATATGACCACATCACACCAGCTCTCAATAAACTTGGGTGGCTGCGGGCAGAAAATAAGGTCGCTTATGCTATTTATGTTTTTGTATTCAAAATTTTGGACCATCATTATCCTAGCTGGCTATTTGATTTAAAAACAGTCAGGGATATAAGGGGAACCAACACAAGACAGAGCAGTGAGCTCTTTATTCACAGAACAAACACAGAAGCAGGTTCAAAGATGATCACTATCAAAGGGCCAACACTCTGGAATAATATTCCAGAGCATCTTAAAAATGCATCCTCTTTCACAGCTTTCAAAGGCAAACTATACAGTTTTCTTTTGGACAAATAGTTGCTGCTCATTAAGAACTAATTATTCTCATTGTAAGGAAACAAATATGGAAATGATGCCGATAATAACGATCCTCTATCTAGTGGCATACTTACTACTTTATTATTAACATTATTGTAACATTTTTATTACAGCATTATTATTTTCTATGAAAGCTACATTTAATTTAACTATATGTCTAACCCTCTTATTTGTTAGTTTAATTACATGTCTACTTATAAGTTACTATTAATGTTGAATAACCATTGTACAAAATGGAAAAAAATGTTTTTGTTTTTTGTGTTTTTTGTTTTATTTGTGTGCGTGAGTCATTGACACAAAGCCACGCCACGCTGTTGAGAGGATCAGCGACAGCCCATCGCAGTCAGTTGCCCCCAGAAACACGTGTGGACGGCTTCGCATTATTAAAATGGAAACCTTGGTGAAGCCACATCCCCGCCACACACCGACGCGGCGATGTGTCGCCACAGAGTCACTCGTTTGCTCCCGGCCTAAGTCAGTTGTAATAAATTCAATATTAATATTTATAAATCTTTTGTATGTAAATAATTTTTTTTTTCAAGAATATCCACTGTTATTTTTAATATAATAAAGGCATTATTATTATTATTATTATTATTATTATTATTATTATTATTATTATTATTATTATTATTATTATTATTATTATTATTTTTATTATTATCATTATTATTATTATTATTATTATTATTATTATTATTATTATTATTATTATTATTATTATTATTATTATTATTATTATTATTATTATTATTATTGTAGTCACCGTGGCTCAACCGACAGCGTTCGCGAATTTGAGGCATCAGGTCGAGGGTTCGCGCCCCGTCACGGTCTGAGGTTAGCAAGGGCATGCACTCAGGGTAACGACTACATCTGCCAAAACAAGTCCTTCGTATGAAGGCAACCGTCCTTAGCCCTTGGTAGAAAAGGGAGTCCGTGACGTAAAACCGGAACAAAACAAGTCCTTCGCAAGAAGGCAACCGTCCTAGCCCTTGGTTGATAAGGGAGTCCGTGACGTAAAACCGGAACCGGAACCGGATTATTATTATTATTAAAATCCTTAGGCCATATTCTTTACAAGTCTATATTATATACTTAAGATATCCGATAAGTAACATGAAACGAAAAAATCAAATCCTACATATAAAAAGTGAAATTATGTCCAAGTCATGCCAAAGGAGTACAAATTAATATCGTTCCATAGGCCGAAGGGATTAAAAACTTAAAAATAAAATGGAGGACAAAAAATATATCAAGGAATAGTGAGAAGGAGAAGTGAGAGGATAAACAAGGAAAAAGCGATATGGGTTGGGACTGGGGAGTGTAAGAGGAAAATATTTAGAGGAACAAGGGAGTTGAATTATGGCTAGGATGAGGGGAAGACACCTAAGGAAGATGGGTTGGAAGAGAAGATATGGAGAGGAAAGGGAAGAGATTGGGACTATATGAAGAAAAATGGGAATGATGAGGAAAATAAGAGGACAAGGGGAGAGAGGAAGGATAAGGAAAAAAAGGGGTGAGAAAGGGGATGAGATGAAGTGCGAGAGGTGACAGACGGGGAATATAGGGAGGGGGAGCCGAGAGACGGAAATTTTATTTGAACAGAAAGAAGAAATAGAGGGAAGATATGGATAGGAAGAAAGAAGAAAGGGGATTATGTAAGTGGGGGAGGTGTGAGAAGAAAAGTGGAGAGAGGGGATTATATGTAAGAATGAAGGGATTAAAGAAAAAATATTTTGGAAGAACAGGAAAAGATTAAATTATGTATATGAAGAGAGAGACGACAGAAAGTGTAAAATGTGGGGAAGCAGAAGAGAAAGAGAGGAATATATATCGAAGAAGAGTGGCAGAGGGGAAGATATGGGGAGAACAAAGGGAGAGAAGGGGATATATGTGATGAGGAAGAGAGAGGATATTGGAAGAAGGGTTAATGGAAGATAAGAGAACCGAAACGGAAGATATGGCGGGAATGAGGGAAGAGAGAGGGCAAAATAAGGAAGAGGGGAAAATATGGAGAGGAAAAGAGAGAGGAAGATAGCTGAATGACAGCAGGAAATAAGATTAGTTACTGACTCTTGGGATTCTTCCACAAGAGTGAATGCGCGAGGTGAGGGTCTTTATTTGAGCTTAATGTTGAGGAAGATCAGAAAAGAGAGAGAGAGAGAGAGAGAGAGAGAGAGAGAGAGAGAGAGAGAGAGAGAGAGAGAGAGAGAGAGAGAGAGAGAGAGAATAAATGTTGCAGATATGGATGCAATGTATACACTTATCTCTTCCAGTGAACTTGAAACAGATGCAAAGGAGTGAAACTTTTATAAAGATAGTATATCATACATACAATACCACGAAAATTAATAAGAAAATACAGACCTCTGTGTAAATAGTTTATATGCGAGTTAAATTTATAAAATAAAAATGCTTGTACTGGGCTCTATTGATCAATTTGTAGTATCAAACAATTATCAAATACAAGTACATGCTCTTCATTTTTTCTTTGACGAGTTGGAACTTAGATATATCTGCGTCCACCATAATTAAAATTTACAATCTATTTTATTTATCAATGTAGCATTTTGCTCTTGTCTGTTTTCTAAAATTTATGAAAGAAATACAGATTTTAAGACCGACAGTTCTACTTTGGTCTAAGCAAATCACAACCTGAAATAGGAAGAACGCAGAGTTCCACTGCATGAATAATTCAATAGTTTAAAAAGACAGTCAAAACATATCAAAAAAACACTTAAAAACTTTTCAAATACGAACAGAACCTAATTATCATATCAATTTCAATAATCAAAAGAAGACAGAAAAACTCTTACACTTGAAAATAATAAAACTTGGAATTGAAGGAAAATTTTAATGTTGACTTGAATCAGAAAGTTAAAAAAAGTGATTTCCCAAAATAGAGCGCAAGAGTGCTGTTGAGAGATCTTGGAACGGAAAGGAGAGTTTTGAGAATGAACTCGTTTCAGCTGGTAGAAATTTGAAGGATCTTATTTCACACTCGTGTAATGGTACGATGGCATTCTTGGATGGCATGAAGCACGTGAAGTTTTGATTAATGCTAAACAGCGAAGAAGTTCTCTAAGTGTCATTGTAGTTTCCTGCTTTGTCTTAAGCACTGATTATCAAGTCAATTACTTTATATTCAGTTCTCTTTTATTCCCTAACGTGAATAGACGACGTCATTATGTGTTAAACAAGAATTACTTTTGATGTCAACGTAGATTTTAATTTTGAATTAACCAACGACACCGAACACAATTATCCGTTATTTACTTATATGAAGTATGTGAAGTAATTGAAACGTAAACAGGGAATATTTTCTTTTCATAAGTATTTTAAATCTCAAAGTAACTTCTTGTATGAATCAAATTTTATCAAAGAATTCTTTACTTGTAAGTTTTATTTGTCTCTTGTTATGTATGAAGTGAATATAAAAGCAGTTTTGTATTTAACTTTCGCTGTCTTATTTTCTAACATAAAGCGTATGAAGTTATGAAAATCTTAACTGAGAATCGTTTTCTTTTAAGTTTTATTGTTTTATCTTAATTTGTAGTAACCAGTGATTATAAAAGCAATTTTATATTTATTTTCCCTTTTATCAATTTCACGAAGTGCATAAAATTATAAAAATCTCGACACTGAGTAAGTTATCCATTTTCATGGCATTTTTTTTTCTCACCTTAACTAGTGACTATCCAAGTACAAGTAATATTTATTTCTTTTTTTGCTCTTCATATTCTATCACGAAGCAGATAAAGTTGGGATTGTCTGAATTACGTATATGGCTTTCCTTTTTATTATTAGTTTTGTTTTGCATTACCAGGGAATAACAACGACATTTCTGCGCTCCCGGACAATCTTCCGAGGCGGTGTGAGAATCTTATGTACCAAGTTTTGCAGTGTTGTTTTGGTCTTTTTTAGGTGACTAGCAAAGGGCATTTCCAAATTTTGGAATACTCGAAAAAGGTGAAACAATGAGTATGGCAAATCTAAACTTTTCTTGTTATATTTTGTTTAGTTTTACTGATTAGCAACGTTCCACAAGCATCCATTAACAGTAATTTTCAGACATGAAGTGGATGACGCTAAGATTTGCTACATCAGCGAATAAGCTTCCCATTGTATATTATTCATTTTATTTATTTTTCTAATTAAAAATTACGTCATTGCAATTTCCACAATCAATCAAACATACACACTCAAACACACACGCACGCGCGCACACACACACACAAAGGGCAAGAAATGACTACCTAAGTAAAAGGAGAGAGGCAGAGAGAGACTATGAGAGGGACATCACCAGGAAGGCTAAAGAAAATCCCAAGCTTTTCCACAGCTTTATCAGAGGAAAACTGAAGGTAAAAGAACAGGTTTTAAGGCTAAAGAAAGTGGATGGAAGCATCACTGAGACGGATGAAGAGATCTGCAAAGAATTGAACAAGGAGTTTCAGTCAGTATTTACAGTAGAAAATACCCCACCCCCTCAGATTGCAGTGATAGAAGCTCAAGGGCCGGTATAAGAGAACATCAACCTTACAGCCACAGAGGTGTGCAAAGCGCTGATGGATTTAGATGTTCATAAAGCTACAGGTCCTGATGACATATCCCCTCATGTGCTTAAAAATGCGCAAACACAATATCAGTGGCACTAAGTATCATATTTAAGGAGTCACTGGAGTCGGGAGAGATTCCAAGATGCTGGAAACAAGCAAATGTGATACCTATCTTCAAAAAGGGAAGGAGGGATACGGCTCTGAACTATAGATCAGTTTCCTTGACCAGCATAGTTTGCAAAGTTATGGAGAAACTACTAAGGAAACATATCTCTCTTCACTTGGAATCCTTCAACATTTTGTCAGTGAGGCAATATGGCTTCAGAGAAGGTAGATCAACAGTAACAAACTTATTAGAATTTTATGATGAGGTAAGCCAAATCTTACAGGAAAGAGAGGGCTGGGCAGATTGCATATTCCTAGACTTCCAGAAAGAGTTTGACACTGTTCCACATGGGAGACTTATTAGGAAACTGCAATCAATGGCTAGAATAGGTGGAAATGTTTTGGAATGGATAAAAACTTACTTAGAAGGAAGGGAACAGAGGGTTAGAGTAAGACACTCGGTGTCTGAATGGAGAAGAGTTTGTAGTGGAGTTCCACAGGGTTCAGTTTTAGGGCCACTTTTGTTCCTTGTATATGTAAATGACCTACCAGATTCTGTAAATTCATTCATGAATATGTTTGCAGATGATGCAAAGATTGTGAAGAAAGTAAAAAACGAGAACAATGGTAGAGAACTTCAGGAGGATCTAAATAATCTGCATGAGTGGTCAGAGAAGTGGCTAATGAAATTCAATACTTCAAAATGTAAGGTAATGAGAATGGGTACAAGTGCAAGAAGGCCCAAGCTTGACTACTCGGTGGCTGGAGTACAACTTCAAGAGACAGAAAATGAGAGAGATCTAGGAGTAAACATACTGGCAGATTTGTCTCCAGAAATACATATAAATGGCATAGTAAGGGCAGCATATGCATTCTTATCAAATGTAAGGGTAGCCTTCAGGCACATGGACAAGGAAATGTTCAGAAATATTTATGTAACCTATGTGAGGCCAAAACTCGAATATGCAGCCCCCTTTTGGAATCCGCACTTGAAAAAGCACATAGCTAAGCTTGAAAAAGTTCAAAGACATGCCACGAAACTGGTGCCAGAAATACGCAATCTCAGTTATGATGAGAGGCTGAGGGAATTAGACTTACCATCACTCGAAGCTAGAAGAGTGAGGGGGGATATGGTGACAGTCTTTAAATTCCTTCATGGTTATGATAGAGTGGATAGGGATCGATATTTTGATATGGCTGGCTCTAGAACTAGAGGTCATAGTTTGAAGCTTCGTAAGAAAACTTCTTCGCAGGATGTAAGGAAATACTTTTTCAATGTAAGAGTAGTTGATAATTGGAATGCGCTAAGCGAGGAGGTAGTTAATGCAATCTCAATCCATAGTTTTAAGGACAGGTATGATAAGTATCACTAAGTATAAAATGGAACCGATGAGGAGACGGGAAGATACGAGCTTTGGGCTCTTTCCCGTAAACACAATTAGGTAATCACAATTAGGTAATCACACACACACGGGGCAAGATTCCTAGATTACGTACAAGGGAATTTCCTACACCAACATGTAATGGAACAAACAAGGGCCAGGGGTGGGGATGAGCCATCACTACTTGATCTAGTGTTCACAGATAATGTGTTGGATATTGAAAAAATTTAGTATGAACCACCAATTGGAAAGAGTGACCACTGTGTGTTGTTGATGGAGTATATCATTGAAGATATTCTTCCTGAGAGTAGAGGCACTGAGGACATGAGGAGGAACTATCCGAAAGGAGATTACATCAAAATGAATGAGCTTTTTGCAGTTATTGACTGGAGAACCTTATTTTACAACAAATCAGTACAAGAAATGTATGACATCTTTTGTGAGAAATATGGGAAGATAGTAGATTGCTGCATACCTGTCACCAAAGTAGGTGTAATTCATGCCAGAGAGAAATGGTTCGATAATGGGTGTAAAAGAGCTAAGGAGTGGAGAGACAAATGCTGGAAAAGGTATAGGAGGAGAAAAAACATAAATGCCTGGCAAACCTACAAAAGAGCAAGAAATGACTACCTAAGTAAAAGGAGAGAGGCAGAGAGAGACAATGAGAGGGACATCACCAGGAAGGGTAAAGAAAATCCCAAGCTTTTCCACAGCTTTATCAGAGGAAAACTGAAGGTAAAAGAACAGGTTTTAAGGCTAAAGAGAGTGGATGGAAGCATCACTGAGACGGATGAAGAGATCTGCAAAGAATTGAACAAGGAGTTTCAGTCAGTATTTACAGTAGAATATACCCCACCCCCTCAGATTGCAGTGATAGAAGCTCAAGGGCCGGTATTAGAGAACATCAACCTTACAGCCACAGAGGTATGCAAAGCGCTGATGGATTTAGATGTTCATAAAGCTACAGGTCCTGATGACATATCCCCTCATGTACTTAAAAAATGCGCAAACACAATATCAGTGGCACTAAGTATCATATTTAAGGAGTCACTGGAGTTGGGGGAGATTCCAAGATGCTGGAAACAAGCAAATGTGATACCTATCTTCAAAAAGGGAAGGAGGGATACGGCTCTGAACTATAGACCAGTTTCCTTGACCAGCATAGTTTGCAAAGTTATGGAGAAATAACTAAGGAAACATATCTCTCTTCACTTGGAATCCTTCAACTTTTTGTCAGTGAGGCAACATGGCTTCAGAGAAGGTAGATCAACAGTAACAAACTTATTAGAATTTTATGATGAGGTAAGCCAAATCTTACAGGAAAGAGAGGGCTGGGCAGATTGCATATTCCTAGACTTCCAGAAAGCGTTTGACACTGTTCCACATGGGAGACTTATTAGGAAACTGCAATCAATGGCTAGAATAGGTGGAAATGTTTTGGAATGGATTAAAACTTACTTAGAAGGAAGGGAACAGAGGGTTAGAGTAAGACACTCAGTGTCTGAATGGAGAAGAGTTAGTAGTGGAGTTCCACAGGGTTCAGTTTTAGGGCCACTTTTGTTCCTTGTATATGTAAATGACCTACCAGAGTCTGTAAATTCATTCATGAATATGTTTGCAGATGATGCAAAGATTGTGAAGAAAGTAAAAAACGAGAACAATGGTAGAGAACTTCAGGAGGATCTAGATAATCTGCATGAGTGGTCAGGAAAGTGGCTAATGAAATTCAATATTTCAAAATGTAAGGTAATGAGAATGGGTACAAGTGCAAGAAGGCCCAAGCTTGACTACTCGGTGGCTGGAGTACAACTTCAAGAGACAGAAAATGAGAGAGATCTAGGAGTAAACATACTGGCAGATTTGTCTCCAGAAATACATATAAATGGCATAGTAAGGGCAGCATATTCATTCTTATCAAATGTAAGGGTAGCCTTCAGGCACATGGACAAGGAAATGTTCAGAAATATTTATGTAACCTATGTGAGGCCAAAACTCGAATATGCAGCCCCCTTATGGAATCCGCACTTGAAAAAGCACATAGCTAAGCTTGAAAAAGTTCAAAGACATGCCACGAAACTGGTGCCAGAAATACGCAATCTCAGTTATGATGAGAGGCTTAGGGAATTAGACTTACCATCACTGGAAGCTAGAAGAGTGAGGGGGGATATGGTGACAGTCTTTAAATTCCTTCATGGTTATGATAGAGTGGATAGAGATCGATATTTTGATATGGCTGGCTCTAGAACTAGAGGTCATAGTTTGAAGCTTCGTAAGAAAACTTCTTTGCAGGATGTAAGGAAATACTTTTTCAGTGTAAGAGTAGTTGATAATTGGAATTGGCTAAGCGAGGAGGTAGTTAATGCTATCTCAATCCATAGTTTTAAGGACAGGTATGATAAGTATCACTAAGTATAAAATGGAACCGATGAGGAGACGGGAAGATACGAGCTTTGGGCTCTTTCCCGTAAACACAATTAGGTAATCACAATTAGGTAATCACACACACACTTCCAGAAGACTTAAATAGTCTGCAAGAGTGGTCAGAAAATTGGTTAATGAAATTCAATACTTTTAAATGCAAGGTAATGAGGATGGGTACAAGTACAAGAAAGCCCAAGCTTGACTACTCAATGGCATGAGCAGAACTTCAGGAGACAGAGAATGAGAGAGGTCTAGGAAAAAACATACTGGTAGATTTGTCTCTAGAAAGGCATATAATTGCCATCCAAGAATGCCTTACCAAGAGGGGAAAGCACTGAATATGAGTAGCTTGAAGGATTAGAAGTAAAAGATAGGTCAAGAGTGTTAGCTGCAGGTTCATGGTGATCAAGAACACGAGTAGGATGCTTGATAATCTACTCCAGATCGTGAGTAATAGAGAAAGCAAGGGCCTCAATTCCTCTCACATCAATGTTAGAGGAATTAAACCACTTATTGTTGTGTTCATTAAAGTCTCCAATATGGAGAACTTCAGGATTTGAGTGAGAAGACAGCATATACTCATGGAAAGAGAATAGATGTTAAAAAGAGGACTCAAAGTCAGTAGAGTTAGAAGAGCAGTTGCAGAAGCAAAGAAATGTAGTGGTAGTGAAGAGATAGATCTTCAGCCAGAGACCATCAAAGTCAGGAGATTCAAGATCCATGAGCCTTGCCATAGAAGTGTGAGTGTTACAGTAAGCACAGAACCCACCTTTGTAACGGAAACGAAAATACACGTTATAGTGAGCGATTTGAAATGGGTCAGGGAAGCACGGCTATACAGCTTGGTTTCAGAGAGAAGAAGAAGGTTAGAAAGGGATGTACCAAAGTGCTGTTCCACAGACGAAAATTGGAGCTTAGACCACTGACGTTATAAAAGTGAAAAGTGAAAAAAGAAGATCTAATAGGAAGTGCAAGGTTAAGGGCAGAATCATTACTACCACCAAGCAGGTTGGCCATGGCACCAGTCGCCCGTTGAAAGACTACGATGAAGGTATTAGGATTCAGCTAGGATTGGTCCAGACAGTTCTGGGTTGAGTCTTCCTTCGTGACGGTTCTTTTCCTCATGCCTACATCTACACTGAATATTCTGGCTTATTCATTACATATCTCTTTTGCTATTCCATTACATTTGACAAGTCACAACTCTCCCCACATCCATCTCTTTTCCTCTCTTTTTTGCCACATATTTGCTACTATGTATGGAAGGTTCAGAGCTAATGGCCCCCAATACCCGGCAAAGAGGGGTGCGAAGAATCTCCGGGGATCATGTTGATTCCACTATTGGCTTGAGGGCATACACGCCTGGTGATAGTAATGGTTCTGCCTTAACCTTGAACCTCTCAATAGATCTGCTTCTTTCACTCTTCATTATTCTAACATTCGTGGGCTGAACTCTAATCTTTTGTCTGTGGAACAGCACTTGGGTACTTTCCTCCCTAACCTCCTTTTCCTGTCTGAAACCCAGCTTTCTATACATGCTTCCACTGACCCATTTCAAATCTCTCACTATAATCTGTATACTCGTTTTCGTTCTAAAAGTGGGGTCTGTGCCTACTGCAACACTAACACTTCTATTGCGAGGCCCATGGACCTTAAATCTCCTGACTCTGATGTTCTCTGGCTTAAAATCTACCTCTTCACTACCACTATTTTCCTTTGCTTCTGCTACTGTTCTCCAAACTCCACCGAGTTTGTGTTTTTCTTTAAATATCTTTCCTGGAGACTTCAATGTACACCACTGTGAGTGGCTTAATTCTTTGCACACTGATGTGGGAGGAAGTGAGGCCCTTGCTCTCTTTATTACTCACTATCTGGAGCAAATTATCAAACATCCTACTCGTGTTCCTGATCGACATGAATGTGCAGCAAACACTCTTGAACTATTTCTTACTTCTAACTCTTCAAACTACTCTTATTCTGTGTTTTCCCTTCTTGGCAAATCTTACAACTCTCTGATCTCAGTCTCTTCCATTTTCGTTCCCCTTCCACCAGTCTCACCTACTCAGTGCCACCTTTGGCACTTTGAGCGTACCCAACATGAAAATTTGCGTAACTTCCTCTTTGACTTTCCATGGGATGACTACTGCTTTCAGTCCCGCAACCCTGATCAGGTAGCTCTAAAAGTTGCCGAGATCATGACCTCGGGAATGAAGGTGTACATTCCCTCTTCTACAAAAACATTCTCTCCCCCTAAACCTTGGTTCGACCGTGCCTGCTGCATGGCTTTCCAGGCTAAGAATCGGGCACACTGATCTTACCAGCCTCTCCTTCCGATTTAGCTCACTCTGCTTTTATTGTTGCTAGGAATTGCTGTACTGCTCAGATTCGAAGGTCTAAGGCTTCCTTTATATGAAGGAAAGTTGTTGATCTCATCTCCTCTCCCACTGACAAAAACTTCTGGTCCTTAGCCAAAAACCTCTCCAAAAACTTTTGTAACTCAAGCTTTCCCCCTCTCATTCATTCTGATGGTTCTGTAACTTGCTCGTCCCCTGACAAAGCCACTCTCTTTGGCTCTAATTTTTCTGCCAACTCTTCTATAAACGATTCCACTGCACCTGTTCCTCAATCTTTTCCCCTATCTAACCCCATGCCCTCCCTTATCCTTTCTTCAAGCAAAGTTCATAAGGTTCTTTGCTCGCTAAAGACGAACAAGGCATCTGGTCCCGATGGTATCCCTGCAAGGTTCCTTAAGAAATTTCCAGATGAACTGGCTACCGTGCTTTGCCATCTTTTTCGCTTCATTATGTCAAAAAGTATCTATCCTTCATCTTGGAAGCATACTTTAGTTCAACCTGTTCCTAAGAGGAGTGACCGCTCTATTCCCTCAAACTACCAACCTATTGCCTAACCTCCTCTATTGCTAAAGTTTTTGAAACTTTGCTCAATGCTCACATCCGGAACGCCTGGAATCTAACTCACTTATCTCCGATCACCAGTATGGGTTCCGCATGGCAAGATCCACTGGTGACCTCCTGTCCTATCTTATTCATGTATGGCCATTTTCTCTGAGGAACTGTGGGAAATCCATTGTCGTCACCCTTGATATTTCTAAGACTTTTGACAGAGTCTGGCACAAGGCTCTGTTGGCCAAACTCCCTGCCTATGGCTTTACCCCTTCTTTCTGTTCTCTTATTTACAGTTTTCTTACTGACCGTATGAAATCTGAAGTTGTAGATGGTGCGACATCTAGCCCTTTCTCTGTTACAGGTGGTGTTCCACAGGGCTCTGTTCTTTCACCTACTTTGTTCCTTCTCTTCATCAATGATCTTCTACAATCCCCATCTTCTTCTCTTCTTCATGCCTTTGCTGATGATTCTACCCTTCACTTTTACTCTGCCTTTTCTTCACAACCTTCATCTGCTACTCGTAATCAGTCTCGTATCACTCTTTCTTCTACTCTCAACTCCGATTTGCAGAGGGTATCTGAGTGGGGCACTCAAAATTTATTTAAATTCAATGCCTCTAAGACACAGTTTCTGGCTATCTCTTTATCTTCTCTTCCTGATAACCCTATTGTCTTCGAAACTAGCGAAATTTACCCTCTTAATTTGATCAACATATTAGGAATCCATATAGCCTCTAACTTGTCTTGGAGGAATAATATAATACAAATTTCTAAATTTTCATACAAAAAATTGGGGGTTTTGTTTCGTTTCCATCATTACTTTTCCTCTTTACAGCTACTTAAAATTTATAGAGGTCTTATCCGTCCCTGCTTAGAATAGTGCTCACATATCTGTGGTGTTTCTTCTTATACTTGTCTCCTTGATAGGGTTGAATCTAAGGCAGTCAGACTCATTAATGGTCCTTCTTTTACTTCTAATCTGGATTTTCTATCTCTTCGCCGAAAGGCATCTTCCCTTTCTCTTTTCTCTCGCTACTACTTCCATCACTGCTCTGATGAGTTGGCGAGCTGCATCCCCTCCCCCACTGCCGAGGCGGCGAAACATTCGCCAAGCGGCCTCATCTCACAGGTACTGTGTGGAGAATTGCAGCGTGCGGATTGGTCGGTGTAGTGACTGCTTTTTCCCATTTACCTCCAGACTCTGGCACTCTCTTCCTGCTCCTGTCTTGCCTAATTCTGAGGACCTATCATCCTTCAAAAAGCGGATCTATCGTCATCTCAGAGCCTAGTCCTCCATATCTTTGGATCCTCAGTATTTTGACTGTTTTTTATGTCTGTCGTTTCCTTTGTATGATGTTACCTCATCACTGTCTTGTCCTTAACCTTTTTCTTTTCCTTCGTCTTGGTGTCTTCTTGTGCCCAGGAATTTATTGATTAGGGCTGTTTTTGCCTGTCCCGGTGTCACACTCAAAAAAAAAATCAGTCCTCGCATCAATAGTGAAGTCAACAGATCTCCGGAGATTCTTAGCACCCTTTTATGCCAGGTACTGAGGCCAAAAGCAGTGGACCTTCCATAATTATAACAAAAATAAGGAAAAAGCTTGCAAACAGATCCAGAGATGGGGAGTGTCGTGACCTTGTCAAATGCATATGTAGGACTAAGGAAAGAACCGTGCCCGAAGGAAGACCTAACCTGGAACTGTCTTGGCCAGTCTCAGTTAAGTCCAAAATACCTTCAATTGTAGTATTTTAACGGGCACCTGATACCATGTCCCATCTACTTATCAAGAAAGGACAAAAAAGAAAAATCTAAGAAAATGAGGATGCTCAACTCCTCTTTCGGATAAAACCTAACTTCATTATGTAATATATATATATATATATATATATATATATATATATATATATATATATATATATATATATATATATATATATATATATATATATATATATATATATATATATATATATATATATATATATATATATATATATATATATATATATATATATATATATATATATATATATATATATAAATATATAAATATATATATATATATATATATATATATATATATATATATATATATATATATATATATATATATATATATATATATATATATATATATATATATATATATTAATAATCAAACAAAACACAAGAGTTTTATCGCTGAAAAAAATTTAATCCTCACTAATATAACAAGAAGAAAGAGGACGATCATAGTTTAAGTGAAGTATACCTGGGTAATAACGTTAAAAACAAGACAAGAAAACTTTATTGAACAATCAACAAAACAATACACAAAAATATAAACCCAGGAGCATATTCTTCATATCGTAACAAGACAAAAAACAAAAGGACTATCATAATAAGTTAAATATACTAGGGTATTAACATTAAAGGAAAGACAAGGGACTTTATTAGTATTGTTGGGGATTTCAGATGATGATTCCATTAATTAACGGGCATTTACATCCTACACCTGATCTTGCAATTACCTTTACATGTACGAGGAAAGTTCATGGGAGGCGAAACGGAAATTGGAAACTTAAAGGAGAATTAGATTATAGTTTAGGCTGCAATACTCGCGCATGCGTGTTTATGTGATTACCTAATTGTGATTACCTAATTGTGTTTACGGGAAAGAGCCCAAAGCTCGTATCTTCCCGTCTCCTGATCGGTTCCATTTTTAGACTTAGTGATACTTATCATACCTGTCCTTAAAACTATGGATTGAGGTAGCATTAACTACCTCCTCGCTTAGCGAATTCCAATTATCAACTACTCTTACACTGAAAAAGTATTTCCTTACATCCTGCAAACAAGTTTTCTTCCGAAGCTTCAAACTATGACCTCTAGTTCTAGAGCCAGCCATATCGAAATATCGATCCCTATCCACTCTATCATAACCATGAAGGAATTTAAAGACTGTCACCATATCCCCCCTTACTCTTCTAGCTTCGAGTGATGGCAAGTCTAATTCCCTCAGCCTCTCATCATAACCGAGATTGCGTATTTCTGGCACCAGTTTCGTGGCATGTCTTTGAACTTTTTCAAGCTTAGCTATGTGCTTTTTCAAGTGCGGATTCCAAAAGGGGGCTGCATATTCGAGTTTTGGCCTCACATAGGTTACATAAATATTTCTGAACATTTCCTTGTCCATGTGCCTGAAGGCTACCCTTACATTTGATAAGAATGCATATGCTGCCCTTACTACGCCATTTATATGTATTTCTGGAGACAAATCTGCCAGTATGTTTACTCCTAGATCTCTCTCATTTTCTGTCTCTTGAAGTTGTACTCCAGCCACCGAGTAGTCAAGCTTGGGCCTTCTTGCACTTGTACCCATTCTCATTACCTTACATTTTGAGGTATTGAATTTCATTAGCCACTTTTCTGACCACTCATGCAGATTATTTAGATCCTCCTGAAGTTCTCTACCATTGTTCTCGTTTTTTACTTTCTTCACAATCTTTGCATCATCTGCAAACATATTCATGAATGAATTTACAGAATCTGGTAGGTCATTTACATATACAAGGAACAAAAGTGGCCCTAAAACTGAACCCTGTGGGACTCCACTACTAACTCTTCTCCATTCAGACACTGAGTGTCTTACTCTAACCCTCTGTTCCCTTCCTTCTAAGTAAGTTTTTATCCATTCCAAAACATTTCCACCTATTCTAGCCATTGATTGCAGCTTCTTAATAAGTCTCCCATGTGGAACAGTGTCAAACGCTTTCTGGAAGTCTAGGAATATGCAATCTGCCCAGCCCTCTCTTTCCTGTAAGATTTGGCTTACCTCATCATAAAATTCTAATAAGTTTGTTACTGTTGATCTTCCTTCTCTGAAGCCATGTTGCCTCACTGACAAAAAGTTGAAGGATTCCAAGTGAAGAGAGATATGTTTCCTTAGTAGTTTCTCCATAACTTTGCAAACTATGCTGGTCAAGGAAACTGGTCTATAGTTCAGAGCCGTATCCCTCCTTCCCTTTTTGAAGATAGGTATCACATTTGCTTGTTTCCAGCATCTTGGAATCTCCCCCGACTCCAGTGACTCCTTAAATATGATACTTAGTGCCACTGATATTGTGTTTGCGCATTTTTTAAGCACATGAGGGGATATGTCATCAGGACCTGTAGCTTTATGAACATCTAAATCCATCAGCGCTTTGCATACCTCTGTGGCTGTAAGGTTGATGTTCTCTAATACCGGCCCTTGAGCTTCTATCACTGCAATCTGAGGGGGTGGGGTATTTTCTACTGTAAATACTGACTGAAACTCCTTGTTCAATTCTTTGCAGATCTCTTCGTCCGTCTCAGTGATGCTTCCATCCGCTCTCTTTAGCCTTAAAACCTGTTCTTTTACCTTCAGTTTTCCTCTGATAAAGCTGTGGAAAAGCTTGGGATTTTCTTTAGCCTTCCTGGTGATGTCCCTCTCATAATCTTTCTCTGCCTCTCTCCTTTTACTTAGGTAGTCATTTCTTGCTCTTTTGTAGGTTTGCAAGGCATTTATGTTTTTTCTCCTCCTATACCTTTTCCAGCATTTGTCTCTCCACTCCTTAGCTCTTTTACACCCATTATCGAACCATTTCTCTCTGGCATGAATTACACCTACTTTGGTGACAGGTATGCAGCAATCTACTATCTTCCCATATTTCTCACAAAAGATGTCATACATTTCTTGTCTGTCTGTATGTTTGTGTGACTAAAGACAGAATGAATTATATTTGCTATGAATGGAATTACATTTTGTATTTTGGTACATGAGAATATAGCCTGTTATGAGTTGTTGCTGTGTTTGTGTGAATACCTAATTGTGATTACCTATTTGTGCTTACGGAAAAGAGCCCATAGCTCGTATCTTCCCGTTTCCTGATCGGTTCCATTTTGTACGTAGTGATACTTATCATACCTGTCCTTAAAACTATGACTTGAGTTGGCATTAATTACCTCCTCGCTTAGCAAATTCCAATTGTCAATAACTCTTATACTAAAATAGTACTTCCTTACATCCTGCAAAGAAGTTTTTTTACGAATCTTCAAACTATGACCTCTAGTTCTAGTGCCAGCCATTTCAAAATATCGATCCCTATTCACTCTATCATAACCATGAAGGAATTTATAGACTGTCACCATATTCCTCCTCAATCTTCTAGCTTCGAGTGATGGCAAGCTGAGATTGCGTATTTTTGGCACCAGTTTCGGGGCATGTCTTTGAGCTTTTTCAAGCTTAGCTACGTGCATTTTCAAGTACAGATTCCAAAAGGGGGCTGCATATTCAAGTTTTGGCGTCACATAGGCTACATGCATATTTCTGAACATTTCCTTGTCCATGTATCTGAAGGCTACCCTTACAATGGCTAAGGAAGCATATGCTGCCCTTACTATGCCATGTTTATGCCTTCTGGAGACAAATCAGTCGGCATGTTTACTCCTAGATCTCTCTCATTCTCTGTCTATTGAAGTTGCACTCCTGCCGCCGAGTAGTCAAGCTTGGACCTTCTTGCACTTGTACCCATTCTCATTACCTAACATTTTGAAGCACTGAATATCATTAGCCACTTTTCTGACCACTCATGCAGACTATTTAGATCTTCCTGAAGTTCTCTACCAATGTTCTTGTGTCTTACTTTCTATATAATCTTTGCATCATTTGCAAACATATTCATGAATGAATTTACAGACTCTGGTAGGTCATTTACATATATAAGGAACAAAAGTGGCCCTAACACTGAACCCTGTGGAACTCCACTACTAACTCTTCTCCATTCAGACACTGAGTGTCTTACTCTAACCCTCTCTTCCCTTCCTTCTAAATAAGCTTTTATCCATTCCAAGACATTTCCACCAATTCTAGCCAATGTTTGCAGCTTCTTAATAAGTCTCCCATGTGAGACAGCGTCAAATGCTTTCTGGAAGTCTAGGAATATGCAATCTGCCCAGTCCTCTCTTTCCTGTAAGATTCGGCTTACCTCATAATAAAATTCTAATATGTTTGTTGCTGTTGATCTACCTTCTCTGAAGCCATGTTGTCTCACTCACAAAAAGCTGAAGGATTCCTAGTCAAGAGAGATATGTTTCCTTAGTATTTTCTCCATAACTCTGCAAACTACGCTGGTCAAGGAAACTGGTTTATAGTTTAAAGCCGTATCCCTCCTTCCCTTTTTAAAGATAGGTGTCACGTTTGCTTGTTTTCAGCATCTTAGAATATCCCCTGACTCCAGTGACTCTTTAAATATGATACTTAGAGCCACTGATATTGAGTTCACACATTTTTTAAGTACATGAGGGAATATATCATCAAGACCTGTAGCTTTATGGACACCTAACTCCACCAGCACTTTGCATACCTCTATGGCTGAAAGGATGATGTTCTCTACTACCGACCCATGAGCTTCTACCTCTGCAATCTGAGAGGTGGGTTATTTTCTACTGCAAATACTGACTGAAACTCCTTGTTCAATTCTTTGCAGATCTCTTCATCAGTCTCAGTGATGCTTCCATCAGCTCTCTTAAGCCTTAAAACCTGTTATTTTACCTTCAGTTTTCCTCTGATAAAGCTGTGGAAAAGCTTGGGAATTTCTTTAGCCTTCCTGGTAATGTCCCTTTCATTGCCTCTCTCTGTCACTCTTCTTTTACTTAGGTAATCATTTCTTGCTTTTTTGTAGGCTTGCCAGGTATTTATGTTTTTTTCTGCTCCTATACCTTTTCCAGCATTTGTCTCTCCATTCCTTAGCTCTTTTGCACTCATTATCAAACCATTTCTCTCTGGCATGAATTACACCTACTTTGCTGACAGGTATGCAGCAGTCTACTATCTTCCCATATTTCTCACAATAGATGTCGCACATTTCTTGTACAGGTTTGTTGTAAAATAAGGTCCTCCAGTCAATAATGTAATCTGCTTTCGAATAGCTCCTCCTCATGTCCTCAGTGCCTCTACTCTCAGGCAGAACATCTTCAATAATATACTCCATCAACAACACACAGTGATGACTCTTTCCAATTGGTGGTTTATACTCATTTTTTTCAATATCCAACACGTTATCTGTGAATACTAGATCAAGAAGTAATGGCTCATCCCCACCCCTGGCCCTTGTTGATTGTAGTGGATGTTGGTGTAGGAAATTCCCTGGTACATAATCTAGGAATTTTGCCCCGAATGAGTCCTCACCACTGTGCTGATCAAGATTTATCCAATCTATCTCTCTATGATTAATATCTATCATGATCAAAATCCTACATTTTCTCTCCTATGCAATGTTAACAACTAAGTTTATGACTTCGATAGCACCTATATGACTTTCCTCATAAGCTTCTAGCCTATGTTGGTTCCTTGGTGGGTTATATACAACAGTTATTATAATGCTCTCTGACCCAGTATTTATGCGAGCAAAAAGATATTCCTTGAACTCACTTTCTACAACCAAGTTTATTCTTCAAGCTGATTCCTTTCACTTATGAGCAGTGCTATCCCTCCACCAGTCCTTTCAGATCTTTCAACCCTTAATATTCTGAAGCCCTTAGGAAAAACTGTGACACTGTTTATGTCCTCACTCAACTTAGTCTCTGTAACTGCTACTATATCTGCCTTACTGTTGTGAATCCTATCTTTTAATTCTACTGCCTTACCAGCTAATCCACCAGTATTTGTGTATAGCAATCTTAATGAGGCCCCATCCCCTGATTTTCTGTCATAATCTTCTTTATCTCCCCTTTGTATGGAAGAACTCAGAAATGAAAATTTTCTTCTCCTCTTCATTTCTTTCCTCATTTAACCTTCTAGCCACTTGCAACAAGTTTTTGATCCTTTCCATCTCTTCCTGTGTACTGTATTGTCTAATGAACACTTCTTTGAATTCTTGAAGGTTTTTTAGACTTTTTTTCCTCATCAATATTTCTCTACATGTGTCCCCTCTCTCAACGGTTACTTTTGTTGGTCTTTGCTTTCCCTCCCTCGAATATTTACCTAGTTGGTGAATGTTTAAAATATCCTCAGGACCACAAACTACTCCAAGTTTTCATATCAGGTCTACAACCCTAGCTTTATTTTCTTCAAGTCTCTCCTGCCATGTTGGTTCCTGGGATTTCCTTATGCCTAAGATTACCACTGTCTACTCTTTATCAAGTGCCTGTTTAATCAGTGGACTTGCCCTTTCCATCACAACGTCTTTCATTTTTTCGATTACTGTCTCTTTATAGTCAACTGTTTGTATATTTTCCAGTGCCACCACCTTCACAGCCTCTTTTACTGCCACATTCCCCTTTAGTGCATCACCAAAGGAAGTTTTCATGGCATCATGTTCCGTATTCAGCTCTTGAAACTCTTTTCTAAACTGTTCGAAGTTTTCCTTAATCTGGACATTCCAAGCTGCAATCTCGTCTCTCTCAGAAGAGAGCAGTGAGCTAACATTTAATTCATTTAGGTTGTCATTCAGCTGTTTGTTGTTATCTTGTTTAGAAATTCTGGTTTCAAGTTCACTCTTTTCCCCTTCTAGCTTCTTTATTTGTTTTTCTAGTTCTTTTCTCTCTTGCCCTTGTGCTTTATTTGCTTCCTCCAGACACTTTATTTCCTCTCTGAGTGTTTCATTCTCTTTTATTTCTCTATCCATACTCTAAATTTTATCATCATGGTTTATAACCATTGTCTCTGATTTCTTGATTTTCTGTATTAATCTCTTAACAGCTACTCCTCCTCCTGCTACATCCCATGGAGAACCTCTACCTTCCCTCCCCGACCATTGGATATGGGGAGGTTTGGGACAGAGGTGGCCTCATTTTCATGTTTTCCCTTTCACAGAATATAGAGAGAAGAATAAGAAAAAAGAGAGAAAAATTAGAGAAAAGCTTCTATATAAATTTCACACAGAATTTCTATATATCCATATGAGTACTATTTAGTTACTCAATTTATCTCTTTTCTGGTAACACACATCCTAACTTAAAGTTGGACTTTGGTAATTTGAGGGGACAAAATGCAAAACAAAAGTCCACTTGAAGGAAAATTCGAATTTTTATCTGAGAAGATACCCCACCTGTTTCTGCTATATACTCTTCTGAACTGATAAACTGGTCATTTCAGAAGAAAAAAAATATTAATCACTTTCTAACCAAGATATGTTATCACAGGATCAGACTTTAAATTTAACTCAATTTATGCAAAATAAAGAATAATAAAAGAGAAAGCAAAAAGAAAAAAAGAAAAAAATGAGACAGCTGTGCTACTTGGCAACTTAACTCAGTACTGTTGACAGGTGTATTTTTCATATTTATTTAATTATTCAATTATTTTGTGTATAAAGCTACCTATCAAGTTAATATAAATGGGAAGGATATTGATTTTAACAATATATGGAACCACAGGATTAGGTAAACGGCTGAAAGAGCTCTCCCCAATATATACAAAAAATTAGGTAATGTGATGTGATGGCTTCGCCTCTGGTAACTCTTCTAAACTTCCCTCAAGGCAGGGCAGGAGAGCTTCTTGTCTTTCCCTTCTAAAAAGTGTTCTCAATTTTTTCCTTTAATATTTTGGACAGTCTCGTTAACTACAAATATATTTTTTTTCCTACTCACAATACTTTGCAGAATCTTTTATTTAGGGAAAATTTGTTTACATTTTATACTTAAGTCTAGGTCACTCAAAAAAAACGAGGAAAAATTCAAGAGATACTGATTGTGTGTGTTCTAATGCCCGCCGTGTATGCGTGTGTGTGTGTGTGTGTTTGTGTATATATATATATATATATATATATATATATATATATAGATATATATATATATATATATATATATATATATATATATATATATATATATATATATATATATATATATATATATATATATATATATATATTTGCAGCTTATTTCACACAGTAAAAATAGAAGGGTTTTTTGTAAGAGGATTATGACACAGTATTATGACATATAAATAGACAAAGTGCACACTGGAGAGTTGCACAGAATTTTACTGGAATTATCATACACAGTTGTGTGTTCTTTCATAGTCTTATTCGACTTATAAAACACTGTACACATTTTTAAGGAATGAGGTTCGCAGTAGTGTTTTTTCACATACACATTCTAGGTAAAAGTAGGAGGATTATACCATTTTTCCAATTGGCAAAAGAGACGGTGCACAGTTGCATTACATATACACATTCTTAATGCAAGTTCAAGGTTGATAACAATTGTTTATTGTACAGGAAACATCGAAGAGAGATGCATAATATATGCAGTCGTAGGACTGTACATTATGGAGGGTTAGAGAGATATTTAATGCAATTATGGTACATAGTTGTATGTTCTCATATAGCCTTAGTGCGTAGTGGTGAGTAATACATACTTTTATGAGAATTATTTTTATGATATACTGTTGTGCGCCATTTCATATGTACTCACATATTGAAGGATTATGGATATTTTTGAGGGAATAAAGATAAATACTATTAAGTTACCCTGTAGTTAACATTAATCGTTTAAAAAAAATGACTCTACAAAGCAATATTAAGTACTCAATTGATACACTAGAAGTCAGAGCTCAGCACATTCACGCTGGTGTTGCTGGCAACTAAGAGGAACGACCACAACCACCAGTCAAGAGATAGATTCTAGTCAGGTATCAAGACTTTTCTTACAATTCATTTGTAACCGAAAAACAGTCCCAACAGAGAATTTTGGCATCATTACACTTTGGCACCCATCAAGGAGGTCACCAATTCAAATCTCAAAATAGGCAAGCAAAGCCTCTCGGGTACAGCCACTTTTGGGGTTTGGAGAGCCCTTGTCAACTCGTCAAGCTCAATGAGTACACCACTAGATGTATCATGCAATAATAATAATAATAATAATAATAATAATAATAATAATAATAATAATAATAATAATAATAATAATAATAATAATAATAATGATAATAATAATAATAATAATAATGATAATAATAATAATAATAATAATAATAATAATAATAATAATAATAATAATAATAATAATAATAATAATAATAATAATAATAATAATAATAATAATAATAATAATAATAATAATAATAATAATAATAATAATAAATAATAATAATAATAATAATAATAATAATAATAATAATAATAATAAATTTGAACGTGGTACCTATCTCGATGAAGCCAGCAGTATGACCCAAACTGAAAAAAAGAAGTCAACAGAGTTTAGCCATACCCAGCGCATCCTTATATGAGCTGTGTTGGGGAGAGAAAAGCAGGGAGAAGTAAACTGTTAGCCTCCTTTGTTTCCCTATCGTTTGTAGTTGACTTTTGCTACATGCACAAATTCAGCGGAAATCAACAGAGAATCTGCACAAAGACTAACGCTACGGTCTATACTCAAACGTAACAGGCAATGAATATAACTGGAGATTCAAATGAAAACTCAAACCTAATATTCTCCCAATATTAGAAATGCAGATTATAAGATTTCATTATTAGAATATGTATCTATTTGTATATAATTGCCGTAATCTTCCTCGTTAGTGCCCCACTCTGTCAAAACCTTAGAGATAGTTAGGGCGATGACAAAAGCTTCCCCATGGTTCCTCAGCGAAAATGACGATACATGAATAAGACAGTACAGGAGGTCACCAATGGATCTGGAGATACGGAAGCGATACTAGTGATCAAAGATAAGCCAGTTAGATTTAGGATGTTTCAAGAAGTGAAAATTGCGCATAGTTTTGAATAATCTAGCGATAGCAGCAGTTAGGGCAATAGGTCGGTAGTTGGAAGGAATAGTCACCCTTCCTAGGAACAAGTTGAACTAGAGCATACTTCCAAGATGGAGTATAGATTAAAAAAATAGCAAAGAACGGAAGCCAGTTCATCTTCAAACTCCTTAATGAAGCTTGCAAGGATACCATCGGCTCCGGATGCATTGTACGTCTTTATTGAAAAAGAGCTTTATGGACTTTGCATATAGAATAAGGGAGGGCATAGGGTTAGAGAGGGGGTAAAGTACAAGGAACAGGTGTGATGGAATCGCTTTTGGATGAGTTAGTAGATAAATAAGAGCCAAAGAAAGTGGTTTTGTCAGTGGGAGAGTAAGCTACAGAACCTTCAGGCCGAATGAGGGGGAGAAAGCTTGAGCTACATAAGTTTTTGGAATGTTTTTGTCTGAGGAGTAGAAACATTTATCAGTGGGAGAGAAGATAAGGTCATCAAGTTTCCTTCTTAAAAAGGAAACTATCAATCAAATTTGAGCGGTGCAGCAATTCCTAGCTGTAATAATAGCAGAGTGAATCAAATCTGAAGGAGAGACTTGGCATGACCGTTATCCCCATTCTCTAACCTGAGTAACCATGGAACATATAAGGTCAAACCAAGGATAAGAGGGAGAAATGAACACCTCCATTCCAGAGGTTGTGATCTAGGCAGCTATTAGGGCTATCTGATCAGGGTTACGGGTCCGAAAGCAGTTGTCATCGCATGGGAAGTCAACAAGAAAATTATGCAAGTCATCATATTGGGATTGCTCAAAATGCCAAAAGTGATGCGGAGTAGGAGGAATTGTGGAAGCTAAAATGGATGAGACTGACATCACAGAATGGTCAGATTTACCAAGAGGAGAAAGCACAGAATATGAGTGGCTTGAAGAATTAGAAACAAAAAACTAGGTCAAGCTGTTAGATGCATGTTTGCAGCAATCAAGAACATGAGTAGTATACTTGTTATTCTACTCAAGATCGTGAGTAATACAGACTGCAAGGGAATCAATTTCTCCTACATCAATGTTAGAGGAATGAAGCCACTCAATGTGGCATACACTGGAGTCTCCAATAAAGAGAACTTAAAGATGAGAATGAAGAGCTGCAAATACTCATGGAAAGAGGATAGATGTTCAAAAAGGGACACAAAGTCAGCGGAGTAAGGAGAGCAGTAGCAGAAGCAAAGAAATATAGTGGTAGTGGAAAGATAGCTCTTCACCCAGAGAACATCAAAGTCAGGAGATTCAAGAGCCACGAGCCTTGCCATAGAAGTGTTAGTGTTACAGTAAGCACAGACCCCACCTTTGTAACAGAAACCAAAATGTATGTTATAGTGAGTGATTTGAAATAGGTCAGGGAAGCACGGCTAGACAGTTTGGTTTTAGAGAGAAGGAAGAGGTTAGAAAGGGATGTACCAAAGTGCTGTTCCACAGACGAAAATTGGAGTTCAGACCACGGATGTTATAAAAGTGAAGAGTGAAAGAAGGAGACCAAAGGAGGTGCAAGGTTAAGGGCAGAACCATTACTACCACCAAGCATGTCACTCCTAGCATCAATAGTGGAATCAACAAGATCCCGGGAGATTCTTAGCACCCCTCTATGCAAGGTACTGAGGGCCATAAGCTGTGGATCTTCCATAATTATAGCAAAAATGAGGAAAAATCTGGCAAACAGAAACAGATGGGGAGTGTTGTGACTTGTTAAATGCATTGGGATAGTAAGAGATGTTTAGCGAATACGCCAGATTATTCGGTGTAGATCCAGGGATAAGGAAAGAAACCATGCCTGCAGGAATACTTAACCTGGAACCGTCTTGGCCAATCTTAATTAAGTCCGAAATACCTTCAGTTATAGTATATCAATAGGCAGCTGCTGCCATGGCCAATCTACTTACCAAGAATAGACAAAGTAGAGAACTCAAAGAAAGCGAGAATGCTCAACTCCTCTTTTGGATAAAAGCCAACCTTCGCCATTGTATACTACCTGTATTTATTAATAATTAAAACAAAACACAAGATCCTCTTCACTAATAAAATTTAATCCTCCCTAATATAACATGGAGAGAGGACGTTCATAGTTTAGAAGTATACCTGGGTAATAAAGCTAAAAGCAAGAAAATAAAATATTATTGAAATATCGGCAAAACAAAATACAAAAATATAAAGCCAAGAGCATATCCCTCATAACGAAACTACACGAAGAACAAGAGGACTATCATAATTAAAGTGAAATATGCTAGGGTATTAACATTAAAGGAAAGACAAGGGACTTTATTAGTATTGTTGGGGCTACAGATGTTGTTCCCATTAATTAACGGGCGTTTACATCCTACACCTGATCTTGCAATTACTGTTACATGTACGAGGAAAGTTCATGGGAGGCGAAACGGAAATTGGAAACTTCAAGGAGAATGAAATTATTGCTAAGGCTGTAACACTCGCGCGCGCGCGCGCGTGTGTGTGTGTGTGCGTGTGTGTGTGTGTGTGTGTGTGTGTGTGTGTGTGTGTGTGTGTGTGTGTGTGTGTGTGTGTGTGTGTGTGTGTGTGTGTGTGTGTGTGAGAGAGAGATTAATGACAGAAGGAATTATATTTGTTGAGAATGGGATTTCTTTTTTTATGAGTGTGACACCGGGCCTGGCAGAAACTGCCCTCATCAAGAATGGCCCTGGCACGAGAAAATACCAAGACGAAGGAAAAGAAAAAGGTTAAGAACAAGGCAGAGATGAGGTAATGTCACACAAAGGAAAACGACAGACAGAAAAAAAACTGTCAAAGTACAGAGGAACAAGAGATATGGAGGACTAGGCTCTGAGATGATGATAGATTTGCTTTTTGAAGGAAGAAAGGTCATAAGAATTAGGAAAGACAGAAGGAGGAAGAGAGTTCCAGAGTCTGGAGGTAGATGCGAAGAAGCAGTCACTGCACCGACCAATCCGCGAGCTTCAAATCTCCACACAGTACCTGTGAGATGAGGCCGCTTGGCGAGTGTTACACGGCCTCGGCAGTGGGGGAGGGATGCAACTCGCCAACTCATCAGAGCAGCGATGGAAGTAGTAGCAATAGAAAAGCGAAAGAGAAGATACCTTACAGCGAAGAGAGAGAGAATCCAGGTTAGAAGTTAAAGAAGTATCATTAATGAGTCTGACTGCCTTAGATTCAATCCTATCAAGAAGATAAGTAAAGAAAGAGGCACCCCAGATGTGTGAGCAGTATTCTAAGCAGGGACGGATAAGACCTTTGTAAATTTTAAGTAACTGCAAAGAGGAAATGTAATGACGAAAACGAAACAAAACCCCAAATTTTTTGGATGATGATTTAGAAATAGGGATTATGTGATTCCTCCAATTCTGCAATTAGAATTAAAGTACACGAGTGTATAGCCTCTATACAGTCTCAGCATAAGTTGGTGCTGTGTGTAATTACCTAATTGTGTTTACGGGAAAGAGCCCAAAGCTCGTATATTCCCGTCTCTTGATCGGTTTCATTTTGTACTTAGTGATACTTATCATACCTGTCCTTAAAACTATGGATTGAGATAGCATTAACTACTTCCTCGACTACGGGCCGTTCTTTGAACAAGGGCCCGTGCCAACACAAGGTTGGCTTTAACCTCAAACAACAACAACAACTTCCTCGCTTAGCGATTTCCAATTATCAACTACTCTTACACTGAAAAAGTATTTCCTTACTTCCTGCAAAGAAGTTTTCCTACGAAGCTTCAAACTATGACCTCTAGTTCTAGAGCCAGCCATATCAAAAATCGATCCCTATCCACTCTATCATAACCATGAAGGAATTTAAAGACTGTCACCATATCCCCCTAAATCTTCTACCTTCGAGTGATGGTAAGTCTAATTCCCTCAGCCTCTCATCATAACTGAGATTGCGCATTTCTGGCACCAGTTTCGTGGCACGTCTTTGAACTTTTTCAAGCTTAGCTATGTGCTTTTTCAAGTGCAGATTCCAAAAGGGGGCTGCATATACGAGTTTTGGCCTCACATAGGTTAAATAAATATTTCTGAACATTTCCTTGTCCATGTGCCTGAAGGCTACCCTTACATTTGATAAGAATGCATATGCTGCCCTTACTATGCCATTTATGTGTATTTCTGGAGACAAATCTGCCAGTATGTTTACTCCTAGATCTCTCTCATTTTCTGTCTCTTGAAGTTGTACTCCAGCCACCGAGTAGTCAAGCTTGGGCCTTCTTGCACTTGTACCCATTCTCATTACCTTACATTTTGAAGTATTGAATTTCATTAGCCACTTTTCTGACCACTCATGCAGACTATTTAGATCTTCCTGAAGTTCTCTACCATTGTTCTCGTTTCCTACTTTCTTCACATTCTTTGCATCATCTGCAAACATATTCATGAATGAATTTACAGAATCTGGTAGGTCATTTACATATACAAGGAACAAAAGTGGCCCTAAAATTGAACCCTGTGGAACTCCACTACTAACTCTTCTCCATTCAGACACTGAGTGTCTTACTCTAACCCTCTGTTCCCTTCCTTCTAAGTAAGTATTTATCCATTCCATGAAATTTCCACCTATGCTAGCCATTGCTTGCAGCTTCCTAATAAGTCTCCCATGTGGAACAGTGTCAAACGCTTTCTGGAAGTCTAGGAATTTGCAATCTGCCCAGCCCTCTCTTTCCTGTAAGATTCGGCTTACCTCATCATAAAATTTTAATAAGTTTGTTACTGTTGATATACCTTCTCTGAAGCCATATTGCCTCACTGACAAAAAGATGAAGGATTCCAAGTGAAGAGAGATATGTTTCCTTAGTAGTTTCTCCATAACTTTGCAAACTATGCTGGTCAAGGAAACTGGTCTATAGTTCAAAGCCGTATCCCTCCTTCCCTTTTTGAAGATAGGTATCACATTTGCTTGTTTCCAGCAAATTAGAATCTCCCCTGACTCTAGTGACTCTTTAAATATGATACCCAGTGCCACTGATATTGAGTTTGCGCATTTTTTAAGTACATGAGGGGATATGCCATCAGGACCTGTAGCTTTATGAACATCTAAATCCATCAGCGCTTTGCATACCTCTGTGGCTGTAAGGTTGATGTTCTCTAATACCGGTCCTTGAGGTTCTATCTCTGTAATCTGAGGGGGTGGGGTATTTTCTACTGTAAATACTGACTGAACTCCTTGCTCAATTCTTTGCAGATCTCTTCATCCGTCTCGGTGATGCTTCCATCTGCTCTCTTTAGTCATTAAACCTGTATTTTTACCTTTAGTTTTCCTCTGATAAAGCTGTGGAAAAGCTTGGGATTTTCTTTAGCCTCCCTGGTGTGTGTGTGTGTGTGTGTGTGTGTGTGTGTGTGTGTGCATATATATATATATATATATATATATATATATATATATATATATATATATATATATATATATATATATATATATATATATATATATATATATATATATATATATATATATATATATATATATATGCATATATATATATATGCATATATATATATATATATATATATATATATATATATATATATATATATATATATATATATATATATATATATATATATATATATGAAGCAAAAAAAGGCCCATAAATAAAGCACAAAAAGAAGCGAAGATGTACTATATATTACGACTGGACTCCAGTCCTCTTTTTTTTTTTTTTTTTTGTACCTGAAGAGGACTGGAGTCCAGTAGTAATATATAGTACATCTTCGCTTCTTTTTGTGTGTCTTATTTATGGGCCTTTTTTGCTTCATTTTGTGCAGTGATATAACAGTTTATTTTGCATATATATATATATATATATATATATATATATATATATATATATATATATATATATATATATATATATATATATATATATATATATATATATATATATATATATATATATGCATCTTATGTCACACAGTAAAAATAGGAGGGATTTTTTCAAGAGTAACATGACACAGTATTATAACAAAAATAGACAAAGTGCACATTGAAGGGTTGCACAGATTTTTACTGGAATTATTGTACACAGTTGTGTTCTTTCATAAAATGTTATGGAATGAGGAAGGCATTAGTGTTTTTTCATATACAAATTCTAGGTAAAAGTGGGAGGGTTATGCCATTTTACCTTATTGTAAGAAGGCGGTACACAGTTGTATTACATATAGACATTCTTAATACAAGTTCGAGGTTGAATACAATTGTTTATTGTAAGGGAAACATTGAAGAGAGTTGCAAAATATATGCATAGTCTTCGTACTGTACATTATAGAGGGTCGGAAAGATATTTAATGCAATATTGGTACATAGTTGCATGCTCTCATATAGCTTAGTGAGCACTGGAGAGTTTTTATGAGAATTATTATTATGCTATACTGCTCTGTGCTATTTCATATGCATTTGCATACTGAAGTCTTCTGGATAGTTTTGAAGGAATAAAGATATGCACTCTTAAGTTACCCTGTAGTTAAAATGAATGGTTTAAGAAAACGACTCTACAAGGCAAGATCAAGTACTCACTCGATACACTAGAAGTCAGAGCTCAGCACATCCAAGCTATTGCCGGCAACTCAGAAAGGAACGACCACAACTACCAGTCAGGAGTTACATTATAGTCAGGTATCAAGACTCTTCTTACAATTCCTTTGTAACCGAGAAGCAATCCCAACAGAGACTTTTGGCATTATTAAACTTTGGCACCCAAATCTCAAAGTAGGCTAGCAAACCCTCTTGGGTACAGCCACTTTTGGAGTTGGAAAACCCTTCGCCACTCGGCAAGTTCAATGAATACACCATTAGATATCTCACCCAATAATAATAATAATAATAATAATAATAATAATAATAATAATAATAATAATAATAATAATAATAATAATAATAATAATAATAATAATAATAATAATAATAATAATAATAATAATAATAAAAATAATAATAATAATAATAATAATAATAATAATAAAAATAATAATAATAATAATAATAATAATAATAATAATAATAATAATAATAATAATAATAATAATAATAATAATAATAATAATAATAATAATAATAATAATAATAATAATAATAATAATATAGCGTGTTGTACGTCACGGACTCGCTTTTCAACCAGGGGCTAGTACGGTTGCCTTCTTGAGAAGGACTTGTTTTGGCAGATGTAATCGTTACCCTGAGTGCATGCCCTTGCTAACTTCAGACCGTGGTGGGGCGCAAACCCTCGACTTGACGCCTCAGAGTTGCGGACGCTACCGCTTGCGCCACGGTGACTACTTTAATAATAATAATAATAATAATAATAATAATAATAATAATAATAATAATAATAATAATAATGATAATGATAATGATAATGATAATGATAATGATAATGATAATGATAATGATAATGATAATGATAATGATAATGATAATGATAATGATAATGATAATGATAATGATAATGATAATGATGATGATGATGATGATGATGATGATGATGATGATGATGATGATGATGATGATGATGATGATGATGATGATGATGATGATGATGATGATGATGATGATGATGATGATGATGATGATGATGATGATGATGATGATGATGATGATGATGATGATGATGATGATGATGATGATGATGATGATGATGATGATGATGATGATAATAATAATAATAATAATAATAATAATAATAATAATAATAATAATAATAATAATAATAATGATAATAATAATAATAATAATAATAATAATAATAATAAAAATAATAATTATAAAAATAATAATAATAATAACAAATTTGGACGTGGTACCTTTCTCGCTGATGCCAGTAGTGTGACCCAAACTGAAAAAAGGAGTCAACATCTTCTTAGTATCTGGCCACTCAGAAAATATAATGAGTACACCGGCAACCAAACCAGGACTGAGTGGTTATATGAATATGAGTAAAGATAAGGACAAGTCTCTTTCACTGAATAAAAAGTAAAAAACTTTTAACTCGATCATGGGAAGGAAGTGGAAGAAATTGTAGTAGCATCTGTCGATTCCTAGTAACAAAATATAAGCTGCTATAATGAAAACAATTACGCCAATGAAAGGCCATTGGTGGAATCAGCTAGATTATGAACTCAAGTACGAGAACAGGCAGGCTAGAATAGGGCAATGAATAATTATTTAAGATATATATATATATATATATATATATATATATATATATATATATATATATATATATATATATATATATATATATATATATATATATATATATATATATATATATATATATATATATATATATATATATATATATATATATATATATATATATATATATATATATATATATATATATATATATATATAAATATATATATATATATATATATATTTATATATATATATATATATATATATATATATATATATATATATATATATATATATATATATATATATATATATATATACATATATATATATATATATATATATATATATATATATATATATATATATATACATTTATATATGGTAAGGAAGCCTATTAGTGAAACAACACAGAAAAAATAACAATGACAGAGGGAGTAAAATTAAAAAGGACTCAGGAGGCCTGAGGGAATTAAAAATTAAAGATAGTAAGACAGGTCTAATCCAAATGAAGGGCAATCTCAATTTATCTAGAGGGCAATGGATCCCTGACATAATTGATAAAACTCTTCTGAAACAGCCTCAACGATGTCATGCCGCAAGATAAACCTGCAACCATATTGTAATTTTTCGTTTTTTGTTTTTTTTAACTATCATCATTAATATTTTCATTATTATTGTTGCTGTTTTTTTTTCTTTTTATTATATATATTATATTATTATTATTATTAGTAGTAGTAGTAGTAGTAGTAGTAGTAGTAATAGTAGTAGTATTGCATTGGTTATTATTGTTGTAACTATTGTATGCATTTCTGGTATTATTCTTAATTTTAGGATTATTACTTTTGTTAAGTGTATTATTATTAGCATTTGTCTCATCTTTCCACATGTTATTTATATTTATTTTTCAATTTTTTTTTCATTATCTTACACACTTATTCCTTTTATGCACTTGTGTGTGTATACATGTGTGCATGTATATATATTTATATGTATATGTTTTGTATGTACATGTTTTATAAATATAACAATTTTGTCATGACTTAAGAATAGTCAGAAAGACTATATTCCCATGAAACATTTAAGATCAAGAAAAAATGACCCTAAATGGATGAACAATAGAATAAAGAATCTTATAGGTATTAAAAGAGGAATATACAGGAAACTAAAAAGAGGTGAAGAGCAGGTGAGGCAGCAATATATACAGTTAAACAGGGAAGTTAAAAAGATAGGTAGAGAGTCGAAAAGAAAATACGAAGTTAGAATAGCAAAAGCTAAAAAAAATCCTAAAGGGTTTTATCAAGATTATCAAACAAAATTTAAGGAAAAAGTCCGACCAATTGAAGTAGCCAATGGCCATATCACAGATGTGATAAAGTGATGTGTACATGTTTAAATAATTATTTCTTATCTGTATTTACCAATGGAAACTTGGAATATATTCCGGAGATAGAATCCATTTACAGAGACAGTCCCGATAATATACTTAGTTCAATAAATATTACGAGAGAGGAGGTAAGAAAAGAAATAGATAAATTAAAGGCTCATAAATCTCCGGGACCTGATGGAATATATGCTAGAATATTAAAGGAATGCAAGGAAGAGCTTAGTTGTCCATTAACTGCATTATTTAATAATTCAATAAAATTAGGATCGGTACCCATGGAGTGGAAATTGGCAGATGTGGTACCAATATTTAAAAAAAGAGAACGAGTTCAAAAGAATAATTATAGGCCTGTAAGTTTAGCGTCAACAGTGGGTACGATTCTAGACTCCATCATTGCAAATAAAATAAGGGCACATCTAGAATTACACAGACTGATAAAACTTTCACAACACGGGTTTCTAAAGGGTTTTTCATGCCTTACAAACTTACTGTCTTTTTATTCAGAAGTTTACGAGGCAGTAGATTGTGGCAAAGAATATGATACAATATATCTAAATTTTAGCAAAGCTTTTGATAGAATTCCTCACAAAAGATTAGTTAAAAAGCTGGAAGCTCATGGTATAGGAGGAGCTGTTCTCAGATGGATCAAAGTATGGTTAAAAGACAGAAAACAGAGGGTTTGCATAAATGGAGAAAAATCGGAGTGGGACTCGGTTACTAGCGGGGTACCACAAGGCTCGGTACTTGGTCCCCTATTAGTCATCGTATATCTAAATGATCTGGATTCGGATATCAGTAGTAACCTAAGTAAATTCGCAGATGACACTAAAATATGTAGAATTATAAATGGAAAAGAAGACATTCATGCTTTACAGGAAGATCTAAATAAATTATCTGAATGGTCGGACAAATGGCAAATGGAATTTAATGTTGAAACATGTAAAGTAGTTAAGATGGGTACTATAAAAGACTAGAACATAAGAACATAAGAATAGGGGACACTGCAACATGCCTACTGGCACATACGAGGCAGCTCCATTTTTGAATGGTATTTTCAGCATGTCTAACCTATTCTATTCTACTCTACTTATATATTCTATTTTTCTTTTTATGATTTTTCTAATAAGCACTAACCTATTCATACCCACCCTACCTCTGTGGGTTTAGTTCCTGGGTTCATCCAGTGAGGACGTGCTTCTAGTAGCTCTAGTCTTGACCATACTTAGTACAATGGAGAGTGGTGGTGATCTTTGTGCTGGTGGTGTTAGTGGTAGTGGTGTTGGTGGTGGTGTCGTTGTTGGTGCTGTTTGTGGCTGTGCTGGGGATTTGTCCTCGTCTGACGCAAGCAAACTCATTTTTAATTTAAGAAATGAGTTGGCCGCAGTCAGGCAGGAGGTCAGATCCTTAGCTGAGGAGAACAGGGATCTGAGAGGTAAAGTAGAGGTGTTAACCAGGAAGGGACAATTGAGTAATGAAGACGACTGGAAAGTTGTGAATAAGGGTTCAACGAAGATGGTTCTTAAGAAAAATGATACTTTTAGACTACAGGTTGCTAATTCATTTAGTTCACTTAGAGATGAATGTGACAGTGGCGGCAGTAATTCTTCAGGAACCATAGAGTCAGATAGGTGTACTAGCGATCGTAAAAATGGAAGTGGGAAAAGCTCTCAGGTCAAGAGCCTAGGTAAGTCTCCCAAGGTCGGAGTAACCCATCCTCCGGATAAGTCTCGTTCTTTGGTAATTGTAGGGGATTCACTATGCAGATATGTAGACAGGAAACTCAGGCATAGAGTTAGAGGAAAATATTTTTTCCCTGGAGCAGGTATGAAGAAGGTGGGTGAGTCAATAAATAGCTGGATTGAGAAAAAAGATGTTGTTTGTTTGATAGCTGGGGGAAATGACGTGCAGGATGGTAGAAGTGAAGAGCTGATTAGGTTGTATAGACAAGCCCTGGATAAGATCAGGAAAAGGGGTGCAGTTCCTGTGATGTGTGGTATTCTCCCTAGGCTTAGCCAAAGTTTAGAGTGGTGGTCTCGAGCTATAGGAGTAAATGCTAGGATGAAAGTCTTCTGTCGGGAGAATAATATAGGTTTTATAGACGGGTGGGATCACTTCACTAGTCGTAAGCATATGTATGCAAGGGATGGAGTGCATCTTTCTAATTCAGGTGTCTCGGTATTGGCTGGTATGATAGACAGAGAGGTAGGGGGGTTTTGTTAGACACAAATAATGAAATGAATAATACTTGTGCAGAGAAATTAGTCATCAAGGATTCAGTAAATAGTGGGTCAAATAACTGGGAGTCTAAGGATAAGAACCATTTGTTACATAGAACAAATATTAACAAAAAGAATAGCCACAAGAAGGGTAAAGCTAGAGAAATTTTAAAAGTATATTATACAAATAGCCGTAGTTTAGGTAACAAGATAGAAGAACTGAGAGCCATAGTATGTAGTGAGAGACCGGATATAATATGCATTAGTGAAAGTTGGATTAATTTAGAAAGCAAACACCTTAAAGCTGAGTACATAATTACAGGATATAAACTTTATAATGCTGATCGTAGTGCAGATAGAAGAGGGGGAGGGATAATTATGTATATTAAAGATAGCCTCAGAAGCTGCATTAAGTCTGGAATTAAGACAAATCTAAATTCAGAAACCTTATGGGTTGAAATTAAAAATAATATAGAAAGTCTAGTTGTAGTAGTAGTCTACAGACCACCTGATCTAGACGATATGGAGTCGCAAGTTATATATGATGAAATTTCTAAAGTGACCAGGCCAAATAGAGTTTGCATTGTAGGCGATTTTAATTTTAGACATATTAACTGGGAAACCATAACAGGTGATAGTAGCTCTAAGGAGTTTTTGGAAGTAGTAGAAGACAATTTCCTTTCTCAGCATGTACTTGAAGCAACACGGGGGGTGAATACACTAGATTTAGTTCTTAGTAATAGAGAGAATATGGTTACAAATTTAGAAGTTGGTGAAAAATTGGGCAACAGTGACCATGATTCCATTAGATTTAACATAATTTTCAAGGAAACTATAAAGGAAAATAAGAATATTGTTCCAAACTTTAGAGCAGGAGATTTTGAGGGCTTAAAAACTAAATTATCTAATGAGGTATGGGAAGGGATTTCTGGGGTACAGATGTGGGTAGTTAATCCAGCAGGTCAGGTCGCAGGTAGCGTATTACCCCAAAATTTGAGTACCACATGCCAAGGATTATCACAAGATAAGATCAATACATTAAATTCTCTCACAGGAAAGAACAGCAGTCCGTCAGTTAATATAAATTTGGATGAGGAATATAAAAATTTTGTCATGACTCTTAAGAATAGTCAGAGAGACTATATTCCCATGAAACATTGCAGATCAAGAAAAAATGACCCTAAATGGATGAACAATAGAATAAAGAATCTTATAGGTATTAAAAGAGGAATATACAGGAAACTAAAAAGAGGTGAAGAGCAGGTGAGGCAGCAATATATACAGTTAAACAGGGAAGTTAAAAAGATAGGTAGAGAGTCGAAAAGAAAATACGAAGTTAGAATAGCAGGAGAAGCTAAAGAAAATCCTAAAGGGTTTTATCAACATTATCAAACAAAATTTAAGGAAAAAGTCGGACCAATTGAAGTAGCCAATGGCCATATCACAGATGACGATAAAGTGATGTGTACATGTTTAAATGATTATTTCTTATCTGTATTTACAAATGAAAACTTGGAAAATATTCCGGAAGTAGAATCCATTTACAGAGACAGTCCCGATAATATACTTAGTTCAGTAAATATTACGAGAGAGGAGGTAAGAAAAGAAATAGATAAATTAAAGGCTCATAAATCTCCGGGACCTGATGGAATATATGCTAGAATATTAAAGGAATGCAAGGAAGAGCTTAGTTGTCCTCTAACTGCATTATTTAATAATTCAATAAAATTAGGATCGGTACCCATGGAGTGGAAATTGGCAGATGTGGTACCAATATTTAAAAAAGGAGAACGTGTTAAAAAGAATAATTATAGGCCGGTAAGTTTAACGTCAACAGTGGGTAAGATTCTAGAATCCATAATTGCAAATAAAATAAGGGCACATCTAGAATTACACAGACTGATAAAACTTTCACAACACGGGTTTCTTAAGGGTTTTTCGTGCCTTACAAACTTACTGTCTTTTTATTCAGAAGTTTACGAGGCAGTAGATTGTGGCAAAGAATATGATACAATATATCTAGATTTTAGCAAAGCTTTTGATAGAGTTCCTCACAAAAGATTAGTTAAAAAGCTGGAAGCTCATGGTATAGCAGGAGCTGTGCTCAGATGGATCAAACAATGGTTAAAAGACAGAAAACAGAGGGTTTGCATAAATGGAGAGAAATCAGAGTGGGGCTCGGTTACTAGCGGGGTACCACAAGGCTCGGTACTGGGTCCCCTATTATTCATCGTATATCTAAATGATCTGGATTCGGATATCAGTAGTAACCTAAGTAAATTAGCAGACGACACTAAAATAGGTAGAACTATAAATGGAAAAGAAGACATTCATGCTTTACAGGAAGATCTAAATAGATTATCTGAATGGTCGGACAAATGGCAAATGGAATTTAATGTTGAAAAATGTAAAGTAGTTAAACTGGGTACTATAAAAGACAATACTAGTTATAAGCTAAATAACCATGAAATCATGAGTTCTCAGTGTGAAAGGGATTTGGGAGTTCTTGTGAGTAGTAGTCTTAAGCCAAGAGAGCAATGCACAGCAGTCAGAAATAAAGCAAACAGAATTTTAGGATTTATCTCAAGAAGCGTTAGCAATAGGACGGAAAAAGTTATTTTGCAGCTCTATCTTGCATTAGTTAGGCCCCATTTAGATTATGCTGTGCAATTCTGGTCACCCTATTATAGAATGGAAATTGAATCCTTGGAGAGAGTGCAGCGAAGAATGACCAAGATGATATACAATATCAGAAATCTACCATATGAGGACAGATTAAAAAAACTTAATCTACATTCTCCAGAGAGGCGAAGAGTTAGGGGGGATATGATTGAAGTGTATAAATGGTTTAAAGGGATTAACAAGGGAGATATTAATTAAGTTTTAAAAATTCATGATCAATCCAGAACTCGTAATAATGGATTTAAGCTTGATAAATTTAGGTTCAGAAGGGAAATTGGTAAAAATTGGTTTGGCAATAGAGTAGCTGATGCATGGAACAAGCTTCCTAGTATGATAGTAAATGCCAATACCTTAGACACCTTCAAATGTAGATTAGATAGACATATGACAGAGGTAGGGTGGGTATGAATAGGTTAGTGCTTATTAGAAAAATCATAAACAGAAAAATAGAATAAATAAGTAGAGTAGAATAGAATAGGTTAGACATGCTGAAAATACAATTCAAAAATGGAGCTGCCTCGTGTGTGCCAGTAGGCAAGTTGCAGTGTCCTCTATTCTTATGTTCTTCTTATGTTCTTCTTATATATATATATATATATATATATATATATATATATATATATATATATATATATATATATATATATATATATATATATATATATATATATATATATATATATATATATATATATATATATATATATATATATATATATATATATATATATATATATATATATATATATATATATATATATATATATATATATATATATATATATATATATATATATATATATATATATATATATATATATATATATATATAATATATATATATATAATATATATATATAATATATATATATATATATATATATATATATATATATATATATATATATATATATATATATATATATATATATATTATATATTCATATATATATATATATATATATATATATATATATATATATATATATATATATATATATATATATATATATATATATATATATATATATATATATATATATATATATATATTATATTATATATTCATATATATATATATATATATATATATATATATATATATATATATATATATATATATATATATGTATGTATATATATATATATATATATATATATATATATATATATATATATATATATATATATATATATATATATATATATATATATATCCATTTATTCACTATTTCTTTAAATCTTACTCTACAAGTTCAATATTCCTTTCTATCTTGGAACAGGTGAATACAATCTTTCTTCCCCTGGGGTGGGGGCAAGAATACCTCCAGCGTATTCCATTGTGTGTCGTGAAAGTTGACTAAATGGAGAGGAGTGAAGGGAGTGTGAATCGCCTGCTTTGCATTTGCAACCTGCAAAACGTCAAGATTTTATATGACTCGGTCACCCACCTAATAAGGAGGACTACAGTTCGTGTGTGTGTGAATGCGTGTGCATGTGTTTTAATTGTAAATTAAATATAACACCAGGCTTTCGCTTTTTTCTCGAATTAGGAATTAATTTACATTTCTAAATACCTCGATAATAAGTGTTACGTTTTAAGTCAATCTAAATCGAGAAAGTTTATTCAACGGATCAATGGGAAACTATAATGATATATTTTATTAATTGATGCCAAAACGAATGTTGATTTTAATTATTATAAACTAATATCTAACATATTAAAGTAATAACTGCATGGACTCTGTTAATCTATCTATGTATGAATATGCATGTATTTTTTTTTTGTTTGACATCGTGACGGGCAAAGGAAGTTGCTCTCACAGGACCCGGGCACTAAGGAAACATTTAAAAAGAAAAGCATCAGCTTCATGACAAGGTAGAAATAAGATAATGATAAATGATATAAAAAAGACGGGCTGCAAGAATAGTGATAGCAGTGAAGGCCTAGAAATATGGTAGGATTATTCCTAGAAATATGGTAGGATTATGTCCCGAGATACAAATCGATCTGAATATTGAAAGAAAAAAAATCATAAGAGTTTAAAAAGACAAAATAAGGAAGAGAGTTCCAGAGTCTGCGACCGGAGGGAAAGAAGCAGTCACTGCATCGACCAATCTGCAAGTTACAAATCTCCATACAGTACCTGTGCAACGAGGTTGCTTGGTTTGTGCTACGCGGCCATGCCAGTGAGGAAGGGATGTAATTCGCCAACTCACCAGAGCAGCGATAAAGTAATACTGATAAAAAAGGAAAAGATACGATACCATTTCGGCGAAGAGAAAGAGAAAGAGAAATGAGATCAGAAGTGTGATCAGTGTCGCTGACGAGTTTGATGGCCATATATCCAACCCTCTCTAGGAAATAAGTGTAAGAAGATGTACCCCAGATGAGCGAACATTATTTTGAGTAGGAATAGATGAGGCCATTATAGATTTTAGCAATTTAGATGAATAATAATAATAATAATAATAATAATAATAATAATAATAATAATAATAATAATAATAATAATAATAATAATAATAATAATAATAATAATAATAATAATAATAATAATAATAATAATAAAAATAATAATAAATCTTTATTTCCATTACAATGCAATGGGTATTCGTCAGCCGGGGCGAGCCCCAACAGCCCACTGTGATGTCCAACCAGAGCAGTTCCTGCCAGGAAACAGATTAAACTCTCGGTCTTGGACGGAAACCGATCTTTAGACCTCGTGAATGCGAAGCCAGCGCGTTACCACTGTACTCCCAGTTCATTAGATGCAGAATTAGAGATATTAGTTATGAGACTCTTCCAAACAAATTCGTAAAATGTCATTAGAAATAAGAGGACATTTTTTTTTCAATGATAATTGTGCTATCAGGAGAAGAAGATAAAAGAGTTATGGAAATATTAAATTTTACTGAGTTTTGTGATCCCTACTCAAATACTTTTTTAAATCGGAGTTGAGAGTTGAAGAAAAATGATACGAGACTGACTTTGAGCAGTAGACAAAGGTGGTGAGGAGAAACCAAAGGAAACATAAGTGGTAGAATCGTCGGCAAAGGCCAGAAGAGAGGAGGATGGGGACTGGAGATGGTCATTGATGAAGAGAAGGAACAGAGTAGGTGAAAGAATAAAACAGTGTGGAACACCACTGGCAACTGAGAATTGGTTATGTATAATGTGCCGTCAAAATCACAGACATAAAACGATCAGAAAGAAAATTGAAAATCTGATAACAGAAAATAAAGCCAAAAACAGGAAGTTTGGCTATCAGAGAGTTTTGCCAAAGTCTGTCCAAGCGTTAGAGATAACATGAGCGATGACAAAGGATGCCCCATAGTTCTCCAGAGAAAATGATCGTATATGAATGAGACAGGACTCAGGTAGTCACAAGTGGATCTTCCCTTGTGGAAGCCGTACTGGTGATCAGAATTGGGAGAGTTCGATTCAATATGTTTCAAGAACTGAGTGTAAGGCAAAGTTTAGAATGCTTTATTGATAGCAGAGGTTAAGGCAATTGTTAGGTTGGAAGGAATAGAATAGCTACCCTCTCTGCAACTGACTGAAGTAGAGCATGCTTCCAAGATGAAGGATCGATATAGGTTGAGAGAATCAGGCAAAAAAGACGGCAAAGAAAGGGAACTAGTTCATCTGCAAACTCCTTAGAGAACCTTACAGAGATAACATCGCGTCTGGATGCCTTGTTCATCTTCAGAGAGCAAAGAAACCAATGAACGTTGAGTGTAAAAAAAAAATAAAGGTGGGCATAGGGTTAAAGAGAGATAAAGTATGGGGGTCAGGTGCACTGAAATCACATGTGGAAGAGTTGGCAGAAAAATGAGAGCCAAAGGGAGTAGATATATTAGTGGGAGAGCAAGCTATAGATCCGTCAGAACGAATAAGAATGGGAAAGCTTGAGTTACGGAAGTTATAGGAGAGTTTTGTGGCTTAGGGCCAGAAACATTTTTCAGTGGGAGAAGAGTTCAAGCCATCAACTTTCCTTGTAAAAAAAATAATAATAAGCTATAGAACAAAGAATTTCAGCAAAGCAGCGTTTTCTAGCTGTCATAAAAGCAGAACTAAGTAAATCAGGAGAGGCTCAGCATGAAGGGTAAGGCCAATTCCTGATCTGAATAACCAAGGAGAAGCCACAGTAAAACCAAGGATTAGAGAGAGAAGTTTTTTTTATAAAGGAGGGGGTGTATGCTTACATTCCCGAGGTTATTATCTCAGCAACTTGTTTGGCTGCTTAATCATGGTTATGGAACCAAAAGCAGTACTCATCCCATGAAAAATCAAGGAGTAAGTTATGCATATTATGGCGTTGGCTATGCTCATAGTGCCAAATGTGGAGCTCGGTAGGAGTGATCGTTGGTGGGAAGAGATTGCAATTAGAGTGTGGTCAAAATTAGCAAGAGGGGAAAATACAGAATATGATTTGCTTGTAAGATTACATGCAAAGAATAGGTCAAGTATGTTAGCTATATTTTCGTGGTGATTGGGAACAAAATTCAGGTGTGACAGAAAAAGCATTGAAGTCTCCTATGTAAAGAATTCCAGTAAGTGGGAGAGAAGGCAGTAAGGATTCGTGGTAAGAGGAGAGATATTCAAATAAGGACACAGAGTCAGTGGAATTAGGAGGGGAGTAGCAGAAGCAAAGAAATATAGTGGTAGTGGAACAATAGATTTTCAGCCAGAGAACATCGTAATCAGAAGACTAAAGATCCATGAGTGTTGCAATAGATGTGTTAGTGTTACAATGGGCATAAATCCCACCTTTGGAATGGAAACGATAATACAGTTTACAGTGAAAGTTTTGTAAAGAGTCAGGAGATGCATGGCTTTACAGTTGGGTTTCAGTGAAAAGGGAAATGTTAAGGAGTGATGTACTCTAGTGCTGTTCCACAGACAAAAGAATATGATTCAGCCCTTAGATGTCAAAGAAGTGTATAGTTAAAGAAACAGATCTGTCGGAGGGGTGCAAGGTTGATGGTAGAATCGTTACTATCGCCAGGCGTATCTACTCTCCCGTTAGTAGTGGAGACAAGATCCCTGGACATTCTTAACACACTCCACAGTCTAGAACTGGGGGCCTTGAGTTGTGAACATTTTATAATGATAATACTGGTGATGATGAGAAAAAGAGAAAAGAGAAAAGGAGATAATAGGTGTAATGTCTAGTGACATCAAGAGACAATAACAGATGTGTAATGAATATTTCAAAATATTCACTGTAGAATTAAGCTTAGAAATTAACCGAAAGTGAAGGAAGACTTCACACTGAACTGATGTGGCCAGTCCTAATTATTCACAAAACCCTCATTTGTAATATTTCCATGGGCGGCTCGTGTCATGAGTTAGCCTACTATTCTCAGTCTGACCTGATTGTATTTACTTCATTGTACTCATGGGAATGAACCCTAGTCTTACAACTCCCAGTCTTCTGGTCGGTTTCATTTTCTACTCATTAACGTTTATCAAATCCATTCTTAAAATTATAAATGCATCTACCATTTCTGTTTCCTCACTTATTGCATTCCATTTTTCAACTACTCTCATATAAAAAAAAGTACATCCTTACATCTTACAAAGACGTTTTTTTATGAAGCTTCACACTGTGACCTCAAGTAATAAAGCTATTCACATCAAATTATCACTGCCACTCCATTCTATCAAAACCATGGAGGATTTTAAAAACTGATACCATATTCCCCTTCTTTCTTCTCTCTTAGAGTAGATGATAAGTAACTCCATTAGCCTTTCCTCATAACTTAGAATACGAATCTCTGCCACCAGCTTCATAACTAGTCTTTGAGCTCTCTCCAATTCATCTATATTCCTTTTCAAGTGAGGATTCCAGAAGGGTGCTCTATAGTCAAGCTTATGCCTCATAAAAGTCAGTTAATTACTTTTGAATATTTCCTTGTCCATTTGCATAAAGACCAACCTTATATTTGCTAAAAGAAAAAAAAATGCTCTATTCACTACGCCACTTACATGCACTTCAAAGATTCTTGAATTTCCTCTCCTGCCATTGAATCCCCAAAGATGGGTTTTCTTCTATTCTTGCCAATTCTCATTACTTTACATTTTAAAGAATTGAATATCATTATTTATCTTCCCTGACCACTCATTCAGACTATGCAGATCTTCCTGAAGTTTACTACAAGTACTTTTGTCTATTCCTCACTTCAAAATCTTTGCAGCATCTGCAAACATATGTAAAATTGCATTTACAGACTATGTCTTATCATTTACACATAAAAGCAACAGCAGTGGCCCTAAAGCCGATCCATATGAAACCCCACTGGTAACTTTTCTCCAGTCAGCCACCATATATCTTACTCTGCCTCTATACTCTTTATTTTTTTAATGGATTCTCAAATACTCCAACATATGTCAACCTATTCTTGCCTTTACTCAAAGCTCCTTCAGTATTCTCACATGAGATAATGCATCAAAGGTATTCTTGTCTAAGAATATGCAATTTGCCCAGCCCTCTCTTTTTTTTCTATTATTACGTTTACCTCATCATAAAATTCTAGTACGTTTGATAGCAGGGACCAGTCCTCTATAAACCCATGATGTTTCACTGACAAAAAGTTGAAGGACTCCAAGCAAAAAAATTGTTTTACAGTATTTTCTTCATAAGTTTGTAAGCAATAATGGTCAAGGAAACAGGCCTTAGTTTACATCTGTGTCTCTTCTTTCCTCTTTGGAAATATACATTACATTCACTTGGTAGTAGGACATTGTCGAAAGTCAAAGTGTTGAAAGACAAAATGTCGAAGGCCAAAGTGTCAAAAGGTCTAAGTGTCGAAAGAACCGAACCTAACTTAACCTAAACCTTCGACATTTTGTCTTTCAACACTTTGGCTTCCGACACTGTTTGCGCAAGCGTTCACTTATTACCAGCATCTTGGAATATCCTTAGATTAAAACCGCTTCTCGCAGTGCTACAGAGAATGGTGCAGAATACTTCTTAAATATATAATCGAATATATTATTCAGGTCCAGAAGCTTTATAAGCATCTAACTCCAACAATGCTTTGCATACTTTCGCAATTGATAAAAAATACTCTCTTTAATACTGGGTCATGTTTTCTCATCTCTTTAATAAGAGGGAGTGGAGTATTCTCTACTGTATATTATCTTCTTAATCAGTATTATTAGCACGTCTTTATACGGGGTCACTGTATTTCCTACTCTAAATACCACCTAAAAAATTTTATTTAGTGTTTTGTAGACCCTTTCAACTATCACGGTGGTGCTTCCAGTTGCCCTTCCAACTTTAGAACTTATTCTTTGAACTTTAGTTTCAATCTGATAAAACAAAAAATATTGGATATTCCTTAGGTCTCCTCACAACATCTATCATATTTTCTTATGAACGTGGCACCACGAGGGGCAAAGAAAACAAACCTTATTGGGCTCGGGCACCAAGAAAACATTTAAGAAGTAGAAAAAGTAGCAGCTTGAGGATAATCCAATAATGATAATAATATTATAAAAAAAGACAGACCGAAAGAATGGTCTAAGTAATGCAGAACTAGGAATATGGAAGAGTCAAGCCCTGAGTTAAAAAGAAAAATCAAATCTTTGAAAGAAGAATGACATTAGGGTTAGGGAAGACTGAAGCAGGAGTTCCAGAGTCCAAAAGTGGAAGGAAGGAAGCAGTCACAGCTCCGACCAATCCATGAGCAACAAATCTTCACACAGTATTTGTATGATGAGGCCGCCTGGCGTGAGTTATGCAGCTTTGTCAGCAAGTTATGGACAGAACTTGTCAACTCATTGGAGCAGCAATGAAAGAAGTACCAATAATAAAGAGAAAGTGATGACCACTTTTGGCCAGGATAAAGAGAATCAAAATTAGCAGGAAATATGTGTAAGAAGAAGCACCAATGATGTGGGGTCAGCATTCTAAGCAGAAACATATAAGAACTTTACATATTTTAAGTAATAAATATGAGAAAAATTAATGATATTGCCGACACCGAACTCCCAATTTATTTGATGAAACTTTAGTAAAAATAACTTAAATAATTTCACCAACACAAGTAAGAGGCTATCTGAATTCCTAAAAGCTAACAAATTTGAGAAAATAAATTTCATTACTTTCGAAACAATAGGGCTATTAGGAGGAGAAGATAATGAAGGAACAGCAAAAAAATATTAGTCGCAGAGGCATTAATTGATACTAAACTTTGGGTTCCCCACTCATATATTTTCTGTAAATCGCAGTTGAAAGTTGAAGAAAGAGCTATATAGACTTAGCTCAAGTTACAGACGCTGGTTATGAGGAGATGGCTGAGGAAATATGAAGGGTAGAATCGTCGGCAAAGGCATGAAGAAGAGAGGAGGATGGGGACTGAAGAAGATCATTGATGAAGAGAAGGAACAGATTAGGTGAAAGAAAAGAACTCTGTGGAACACCACTGGTAACTGGGAGTGAGTTACATGCTGTGCCGTGAACAAGAACAAATACAATACAGAGAGAAATAAAAATGGAAATCAGAGAACAGAAAGAAAGGGTAGTGCCATAAGCATGAAGTTTGGCTAACTGAGCCATGTGCCTATCTCCGTTAAGAGCTTTAGGGATATCATGGGTGATGACAAACGATTCCCCATATTTCTTCAGAGAAGATAACTGTATATGAGTGATATAGGACATGGGGTCACTAGTGGATCTTGCCTTGCCTTGCAGAAGAGGCTTCAAGAATTGAGAATTGAGCGAAGTCTTCAATATTTCAGTGCGAGCAGAGGTTAAAGCATTTGTTGGTAGTTGGAGGGAATAAAATAGTCAAGAATGAGGTGAAAATACTCCAAGGCACAGGAGCTAGTTCAACTGCAAACTCCTTAAGAAACCTTGGAAGCCTACCATTCAGATTCATTATTACCTCCAAGTATGACTTCACAAGTTTGTAGTGGAGTCATCAAGATCCCCAAACATTCTTAGCACCCCTCGTTGCTGAGTACAAGGGGCCATGAGTTGTGAATATTACGAAATAATAAAAACGGTGCGAATGGAAGCAATGAGAAACAGAGATGGGGAGTACTTTAACTTATCACTTATAAAGACATAATAAGAGATGCGTAGCAAATACATCAGACTATTTGGTGGAGATGCAGGAATAAGAAAAGAACTGCAGATGCAGGAATAAGAAAAGAACTGCAACTTAAGGATCGCTCAAGATTGCACTGTGGTAGCCAGTCCTATTTAAGTACGAAAACGCAAATTCGTAGTATTGGAACGTGAGGCTGGTGCCATGGTCCAACCTTGTATCGTCTCTATAGCCCTCTCTGGCACTCTTCATTTACTTAGGATAAAGTTGTGGAATAACTTCGAATATTCCATTGCTCTACGAGTAATATCCCTCTCATGTGCCCTCTCTGCCTCTAAGTTTATTTAGGATAAAGCTGTGGAAAATTTTGGGATTTTCCTTAGCTCTCCATGTAAAATCTCTAATATGCTCTCACTGCCTCTCTCTCTTTACTTAGGTGCTCATTTCTTTCCCCAATATAATTTTGTCAGGTATTTTCTACTCCTATAGTGTATTCCAGGATTTTTCTCTTCACTCCTTTGACCAAGTACATTCATTTTATGTGTGTGTGTCTGTGTGCGTGTGATCATGCGTGTATAAATATATATATATATATATATATATATATATATATATATATTTATATATATATATATATATATATATATATATATATATATATATATATATATATATATATATATATATATATATATATATATATATATATATATATTATCAAATAAACACATTACATATGTGAAAACATGAATCATTTTTTACCCCGACCGGGACTCGAACCTAGGACTTATGATTACTAAGTCAAGGCGCTACCACTACACCACAGAAGGTTAAAAGGAATCCAACCTTATAGCTTATATCTGCTATACTTAGGAATGAACGCATTCTAACTGAATGCCACTATGTTCATATTACAGATTCCCCAACCTCACTCGTGGCTTCATTTTAGCATTTAATTCAATTCCCAATCTCATTCGGGCCATGAAATTATCAAATAAACACATTACATATGTGAAAACATGAATCATTTTTTACCCCGACCGGGACTCGAACCTAGGACTTATGATTACTAAGTCAAGGCGCTACCACTACACCACAGAAGGTTAAAAGGAATCCAACCTTATAGCTTATATCTGCTATACTTAGGAATGAACGCATTCTAACTGAATGCCACTATGTTCATATTACAGATTCCCCAACCTCACTCGTGGCTTCATTTTAGCATTTAATTCAATTCCCAATCTCATTCGGGCCATGAAATTATCAAATAAACACATTACATATGTGAAAACATGAATCATTTTTTACCCCGACCGGGACTCGAACCTAGGACTTATGATTACTAAGTCAAGGCGCTACCACTACACCACAGAAGGTTAAAAGGAATCCAACCTTATAGCTTATATCTGCTATACTTAGGAATGAACGCATTCTAACTGAATGCCACTATGTTCATATTACAGATTCCCCAACCTCACTCGTGGCTTCATTTTAGCATTTAATTCAATTCCCAATCTCATTCGGGCCATGAAATTATCAAATAAACACATTACATATGTGAAAACATGAATCATTTTTTACCCCGACCGGGACTCGAACCTAGGACTTATGATTACTAAGTAATCATAAGTCCTAGGTTCGAGTCCCGGTCGGGGTAAAAAATGATTCATATATATATATATATATATATATATATATATATATATATATATATATATATATATATACATATATATATATATATATATATATATATATATATATATATATATATATATATATATATATATATATATATGAGACATAGATTTCTTGGGAAACGAGTATAAAAAGAGATGCAAACCAGCATATTGAACACAAAATGGCATATATTTAATAATTTCCTTTTCACCAATATAGAATTAGATATCGATTAAAGGAAAGGAAAATACACATTATATAAAACGTTGTTTTCATGAACGGTGATCAACATCTTTACTTATAAATATGTGTATGCACACAAGCACGCACTCACGCACGCACACGCACACACACACTCATATATTTATATATATATATATATATATATATATATATATATATATATATATATATATATATATATATATATATATATATATATATATATATATATATATATATATATATATATATATATATATATATATATATATATATGACCATTATTCACGAAATGATAGTGAATTTTATCATGCTAGTTTTCCTTAGAATAGGATATTGTGATTTAAACAAGAGACAATATTATGTCTATCTGTTTGCTATCCTATTTTTTAATGTTTGTATCATTCTCTGCAGTTCGTCTTAGAAAGCCTCGTTGCAGAGGTTATTCCGCAAGAAATTCATCTTCTAAGATGTGGTGATAAAAGCACAGAAAACGCGGATAGTATCAATTTTCCAAATATCACAAATCCACCATGGAGAATTTTTAAGCAAATAACAATTATTCACGAAATGCGCGTGAATTTTATCATGCTAGTTCTCCTTAGAACAGGATTTTGTGACTTTCACAAGAGACAATATTATGTCTCTTGGCTTGCTAACCTCCTAGAGGTGAAGCCAACGTACTTGGATAAACAATCTGGGCATTTATAACCATAAACAATGAAGGGACACAGGCAATCGCCAGTTTTGTAGTTACGAGTAAATTCAAATATACTTTTCATTTTGAATTGGTTAAACAAAGTAATTTAGAAGTTAATATGAGGATAGAACATCTTTTTAGAATCTGTTGATTATCTCTAATTAATAATTTTATAACATATTTAGAACAATAAGTCGATTTTACATAGCTTTCAAGAGTATTTGATCCAAAGACGGTTTCCTTTGATAAATATTTGGAGTTGAGGTAACGTTTTGAATGCCTGCAGAAAACTGATATGAATGTCATCATAAAACCGATTTCGTTGTTAAAATATTAATATTATGAAGATAACGAAAATTCGCGATGGAAAAGCGGATATAACGTAGTGATGGAGAAACTTAAAAAAGAAATGAATTTCCAGTCCTGAAGATGCTTCTTTTCAAAATAAGCTGCAAATGATTATTGTCTCACCTTTCTGTATCAATATATAAGTAAAAATGGGATAGAATTGATATTTTCCGGCACATGAGTAAATTTTATATTTGTATGTTGGTTGTCCATGTACTGAAAAAAAAGTGGAGCATGTTGCTTTTTCTTCAATTGCAAAAATGTGTCATCCACATATCTTCTATATAATATTTGTTGGAATTCATTACAACAATTATAACCATATTTTTCGTTGTGACAAAAGAAGACATTATTATTATTATTATTATTATTATTATTATTATTATTGTTATTGTTATCATTATTACTTATATATATATATATATATATATATATATATATATATATATATATATATATATTATATATATATATATATATATATATATATATATATATATATATATATCTCAGTTCCTTGAGAAGAGCTGAGTGCATACATATACATATATATATATATATATATATATATATATATATATATATATATATATATATATATATATATATATATATATATATATATTATCAAATAAGCACATTACATATGTGAAAACATGAATCATTTTTTTTTTTTTTTTTTTTTGCCCCGACCGGGACTCGAACCTAGGACTTATGATTACTAAGTCAAGGCGCTACCACTACACCACAGAAGGTTAAAAGGAACCCAACCTTATAGCTTATATCTGCTATACTTAGGAATGAACGCATTCTAACTGAATGCCACTAAGTTCATATTACAGATTCCCCAACCTCACTCGTGGCTTCATTTTAGCATTTAATTCAATTCCCAGTCTCATTCGGGCCATGAAATTATCAAATAGAATGCGTTCATTCCTAAGTATAGCAGATATAAGCTATAAGGTTGGGTTCCTTTTAACCTTCTGTGGTGTAGTGGTAGCGCCTTGACTTAGTAATCATAAGTCCTAGGTTCGAGTCCCGGTCGGGGCAAAAAAAATGATTCATGTTTTCACATATGTAATGTGCTTATTTGATAATTTCATGGCGCGAATGAGATTGGGAATTGAATTAAATGCTAAAATGAAGCCACGAGTGAG
>JAXCGZ010009448.1:165000-167500 GCA_037179515.1 Halocaridina rubra | reverse complement strand
TGCTTATTTGGTTATTGTTGAACCCGAATGAGATAGGGAGTTGAATTAAATGCGATAATGAAGCCACGAATGAGGTTGGGGAATCTGTAATATGAACATATTGGCATTCAGACAGAATGCGTTCATTCCTAACTATAGCAGATATAAGCTATAAGGTTGGATTCCTTTTAACCTTCTGTGGTGTAGTTGGTAGTGCCTTGACTTAGTAATTATAAGTCCTAGGTTCAAGTCCCGGTCAGGGTAAAGAAAATTATTCATGTTTTCACATATGTAATGTGCTTATATGGTTATTGTTGCACTCGAATGAGATTGGGAGTTGAATTAAATGCGATAATAAAGCCCTGAGTGAGGTTAGGGAGTCTGTAATATAAACATAGTGGCATTCAGATAGAATGCGCTCATTCCTAAGTATAGCAGATATAAGCTATAAGGTTGGATTCCTTTTAAACTTCTGTGGTGTAGTTGGTACTGCCTTGACTTATTAATTATAAGTCCTAGGTTCAAGTCCCGGTTGGGGTAAAATATGATTCATGTTTTCACATATGTAATGTGCTTATTTGTTTATTGTTGGACCCGAATGAGACTGAGAGTTGAATTAAATGCGATAATGAAGCCACGATTGAGGTTGGGGAACTTGTAATATAAACATAGTGGCATTCAGATAGAATGCGTTCATTCCTAAGTATAGCAGATATAAGCTATAAGGTTGGAGTCCTTTTAACCTTCTGTGTTGTAGTTGGTAGCACCTTGACTTAGTAATTATAGGTCCTAGCTTCAAGTCCCGGTCGGGGTAAAAAAATTATTCATGTTTTCAGATATGTAATGTGCTTATTTGGTTATTGTTGCACCCGAATGAGATTGGGAGTTAAATTAAATGCGATAATGAAGCCAAAAGTGAGGTTGGGGAATCTGTAATATGAACATAGTGGCATTCAGATAGAATGCGTTCATTCCTATGTATAGCAGATATAAGCTATAAGGTTGGATTCCTTTTAACTTTCTGTGGTGTAGTTGGTAGCGCCTTGACTTAGTAATTATAAGTCCTAGGTTCAAGTCCCGGTCGAGGTAAAAAAATTATATATATAAATATATATATATATATATATATATATATATATATATATATATATATATATATATATATATATATATATATATATATATATATATATATATATATATATATATAGATTGACCAGTTTCTTTCATGCATTTCAGATAGATATAATTTTTCATACTTAGAAGTAGAATCTTCATGCAACAATTACACTTTACGTAACAGAAAATAATTAGCATTGCTATAATAATGACTCTCTTCTTTCATTCTTCAAAACTACTTTAAATAACCTCATATTCCTTCGTTTGCCAACATTCCTCTCTCTCTCTCAGTTGAAATATAAAAATAAAACGTATTCCATAGTCAGTTTGAGGAAAAACAAAAAAAGAAAACCAGAATTGAAAGAGAAAAAGAATGCCCAACCATAAGGAGGTAAAATATGATTTCATGTGAGAATTTGGTTGGACAGTTTTGTGGTTGTTGGGAGAGCGTTTAGTGCGTGAACTGGAGGCAAGTTTTAATTACTTATGGAAGTTTATAAAATTAGTCTCGTTTTGCAAGTGTTCTGGAAAATCTGGAGGGAAAAGAAATGAGAAAGAGAAATTGTTAAAAGAGAAAATTTTCACTTTGCGGGTTGCATGTATTGACCCTTAAAGGATATTGCTTAATGCAACCTGTTTTAAGAATATGAATCGTTTTATTATATAAAAACACTAATTCGTTAAATACTTCTTTGCGATTATGATGCTACTAAGAGGCCCTTATAAAATATTATAAAATTATATAAAATATTATATTACATATGCAGCAATAGTCAACCCCAAAGCATTTTACAGGCATGACTGTCTCAAAACAACAAGAGTTAATGCTCCAAAATATGTCTATATTTTGCATAGTAGAGACTGCAATCTAAAAGTAGCACCTACCCAAGGGGCAACTATGACAACTCAAAGGAAGTTTTGGTACACCGGAAGTTCAAATAGTAAAAATTATTTTTGCTGGCTTGATAAAAAAAAAAATAAGTAATGAATATAAACTCATATTGAAACATAATAAAGAACTGTTGAGTATATATATACATATATATATATATATATATATATATATATATATATATATATATATATATATATATATATATATATATATATATATATATATGTATGCATATACACACACACACACACTCATACATACATACATACATACATACATACATACACACACACACACACACACACACACACACATATACATATATATATATATATATATATATATATATATATATATATATATATATATATATATATATATAAACTTCTTATACAAATATTTCTAGATTTTTGTGTAATTGAGAATGATATGAGCTTGACCATATCGAAATAAGCAACAGAAAAAGTACCCACAAACAATAAACAAAACTATTTGTCTACCGTATTG
>JAXCGZ010009448.1:110000-162500 GCA_037179515.1 Halocaridina rubra | reverse complement strand
TTGAACAGAGTACTGGGAGACTGACAATTTCGAACTTTATAATTATGTTGATTGACACGAAATTCTAATGATTTGCTTGCTTGGCCAACATTATACTTATCATAATGTTTACACGGGATCTTATATATAGTATTAGAAGTGCAAACAGGACTATTTTTAATCAACATACTGCAAAAAGTATTTTCATATTTGAAAACTAAACGGACATTTAATGTTTTCAAAATCTTGACTAAGCTATGACATTCCTGAAAAGGGAATAACTAGGGTATTATTAAAATTCGAAACCACATTAGTGTCGGGAAGGGGAGGTCTGTGAAATGTGCGTTTTGCAGCACTAAAGCAGATATTTAAGAACCAATTGGGTTAACAAAGATATTTTTCCAATATCAAAGATTTTTGCAATCTCAGCCTAATGGAATTCTGGGCTTACAATACGGAAAGCACGGAGAAACATTGAAGAAAATATTTTTTTTTTAATTTTGAGATCATGACCAGAATAAAAATGCCCAGAGGATAGATTATTTGTGGGTTTACTAAAAATATCAAACCTCATTGAAAAAGGTTTTCTATGTAATAAGATGTTTAAAAATGGCAAGCTATTATTTTCATTTTCTAACGTGAATTTAATAGAGGGAATAACATTACTCAACTTAGTTAAAAACTCCTGAACGCTAATATCAGCACGGAAAAAACACAGCACATCATCAACATAACGAAACCCATGAAAATTAGTATTTATAGGGAAAATAGTTGAAAGGTACTGTCTTTCAAAAATAAATGTAATGCAAAGATTAGAAAGAAGAGGAGATAAGGGGTTTCCCATAGCCAAATCGAAAGTTTGCTGATAATATTAATCGCCAAAAACAAACTTGCAATCTGCAACACAAAGGCGAACGAGTTGTAGGGTAAAATTTTTAGGCAATTGAATGGAACGATTATCTAGTTCACAACTAAGGTAATCTAATAAGTTATTTATGGGTACTTTGGTGAAAAGAACAAACATCAAAACTGTTCATAAGTCTATCCAAAGTGAAAACAATATTCTGAGGTTTATCAGTCAGGTCATAGGAATTCAATATATGGGAGGAAGATATTTTTCCCAACAAAGGGGACAATAAACGAACTAAAAACTTAGATAATTTAAAAGAAATAGAACCAACAGAACTAATAATTGGGTGCATAGGTAATCCAGGCTTGTAAGTTTTTACTAATCCATAAAGATATAGAAGTCTAGTAGTCTCCGTGGCAAAATGGTAGCGTCTGCGACTCTGAGGCGGCAGGTCGAGGGTTTGAGCCCCGTCACGGACTGAGGTTAGTAAGGGCATACACTCAGGGTAACGATTACATCTGCCAAAACAAGTCCTTTGTAAGAAGGCAACCGTCCTAGCCCTTAGTAGAAAAGGGAATTCGTGACGTAAAACCGAATCCATAAAGATATAGAAGTCTAGGGGAATGAACATATACTTGATCAATTAAGGACTTGTAATTTTTAAGAATACGTTTTAAGTTACTGTTAAATGTTTTATAACATCACCCAAGGGATTATTTTTAACTGCAAGTATATGCTTGTATCAGCTAATAAATTATTTATTTTGTTTAAATAACTATATGTATCTAAAATCACGAAGGAATTTGCTATGTCAGCTTCGGTAACAATTACATCAGAGTCACATTTTAACAGTTCAAGTGCTCTTAGCAATCTAAATGGTTAATTACAAATGTCGAATAATTATTAATACGCTGATAAACAAGACCTCTTGCAATGTTGATATTAGAAGCCGGAACATCACTGAATTTTTCTAATTTACTGAAAGCTGTCGCAACAGAGGCCGCAGATGGGGTTTTATTAACAGCAAAAGAGATACCAAATCCTAAAGTAGTCACCGTCTTAGGGACAATAGACTTTGAAGAAAAGTTGATAACGCAATCACTGTTCAATTTTGTTGTCCAAAGACTGTTTTTAATTAAATTTTCCAATTTTTTACGTAGTTTGTTTTTTAATTCACTTACATATTTCGTAGATCACAATAAATTTCATCTAAGAGAGGACTATATATATATATATATATATATATATATATATATATATATATATATATATATATATATATATATATATATATATATATATATATATATATATATATATGGTAGGAAAAGCCCATTAAACAAAACAACGAGAAATATATATATAAAAAGTACTTATTAATTTCGTGACCTAAACTGTTCACCTTCTCAATGATTTTGTACTTTGAGAAGGTGACCAGTTTAGGTCACGAAATTAATAAGTACTTTATATATATATATATATATATATATATATATATATATATATATATATATATATATATATATATATATATATATATATATATATATATATATATATATATATATATATATATATATATATATATATATATATATATTCGTTGTTTTATTTAATGGGTTTTTCCTACCATTTTAGACAGTATGTTAACAGTTCAGTGTTATTAATATATATATATATATATATATATATATATATATATATATATATATATATATATATATATATATATATATATATATATATATATATATATATATATGAGTTGTAAAACTTTTATATTTTCTACCATGTTTTCCCTCCGAAGAGAGGTGGAAGGATCCCGGGCACCATCTGTTAGGTCTTAGAGTAATAGGTACTTACTAAATTCCGAGGTAATATTTGTGTAATAATTTTCAGTGTCTAAACCGAATTTAATATACGAAAAATAAACTCTGGAAGACTGCCTTATATGTACCATTTACGTGGCTTACAGTGACTAGAGGGTTACTGTCTCGATTTATTATTATTGGTTCTAAGACAACTGATCTAGTGACAACTGAACCAGTGGCAATTGAATCAGTGGACAACTGAACCAGTGGACAACTGAACCAGTGACAATTGAACCCGTGGACAATTGAACCAGTGGACAACTGAACTGGTGACAATTGAACAAGTGACAACTGAACACAACCTATTTATCTAACCTAACCTAACTAAACCTAACCTAACCTATTTATCTAACTTAACCCAACCTACTGGTTCAGTTGTCAACAGGTTCAGTTGTCACTGTTCAGTTGTCCACTGGCTGAATTGTCACTGGTTCAATTGTCACTGGTTCAGTTGTCACTGGTTCAGCTGTCCGGTCACCCTTATTATTTAAGTAAACTTGTCTTCGTCGTCATAATGAGAAAATAACTATTAATAACAAACAAGCTAAGCTAGTACTTCTTTTTCAAATAAAAAGCCAGTAATGAAGAGGAAAATCTATAATGAGGAGCAATGCTATAATGAAAACCAAATATCAACGTCCAATTCACTCATGAATGTATATTTTTATCCTTGAGAAGTACAATGCAAGATTATGTCTGTACTGCAACCTGGTCAGCGTAATATAAAGTAGAATAACTATTACTGACTACATACGTCGTACTTTATTTCAGGACAACAAAGGCACATAATTAAGAAATAATTAGCGAAACCCAGACCATTATGATCCTCTGATAATTAAGGCTAATGATAGGGGAAGGCAAATTCCACTTAAGACCCCAAGAAAACAACCTACCCACTCACAACCCCATACCCCCAAAACTTAACGATTAGAATTGCCGTCTTCCTCCAATTAGTTTTCCACGACGGATACCACAATGTCTGATATGAATTAAGAGGATCAATACTTGTCTTGCACGCTTCCTATATCTCGAACAATGAAGTTTCAACACAATTCTTAGGAGTTTAGTATAGTATTCATTTTAGTCTGACGTCTTGGTGTGTATTTTTTTCTCTTTTTAATCCTAAGTTTGTATACGTTATTTTGTCTCAAGTGAGTGACGTAAAACGTTCTCTAATTCTAAGTTCAAATATAAATTTCATTATCTATTTAATATTCAGCAGTAAGTTAAAGTATATCGCTGGCATTACTTTCTTATTGCGATATTATAAAAAAAATGTGCTACAAGAAAACCAATAACGATTATTTTCATGAAGAATACAATATACTAAAATAAATTGCTATTGTTCACTAAAAAAAAATTTCCAATATCTAGAGACACTGAATATATATATATATATATATATATATATATATATATATATATATATATATATATATATATATATATATATATATATATATATATATATATATATATATATATATATATATATATATATATATATATATATATATATATATATATATATATATATATATATATATATATATATATATATATATATATATATATATATATATATATATATATATATATATATATATATTTTATATATATTTAATATATATTTATATATATATTTATATATATATTTATATATATATTTATATATATATATTTATATATATATATATATATATATATATATATATATATATATATATATATATATATATATATATATATATATATATATATATATATATATATATATATATATATATATATATATATATATATATATATATATATATGCATGTATGTATATATCGACCCAGGCCCACAATTGCTGGCTGAAACCATTTGCAAGCAGATATGAGAGAAAAGGGAAAACTTTACCAATACTGTCCACAAAATGGTATTCTGATGTGGAGAAAGGGATTCAAATCTCTCTCCGCCACCATTTCTTGTATCTAAAAGAGGTATCCAATACCGCGATCAGCAGCCAGGTGAGTGGAAAATGGAGTGAGACAGGGGCCTTTTTGGAAAATGAGAGTCGGTCCCAGCGCCTTGTATTGATAACCCATGGAGGGTGGTGATCTTTTTGAAAGGCTGGGGACGAGAATGCTGTTTTTCAATAATATGGTTATGAGAGTCCTTGTTGTGAAGTATTTTACTGTCTCTACAGCCAAAGTTTGGAGCAGTTTCGAGGTTTAAAATGATCCAATTTGCCCAACCGAAATGCTCTTTCCAGATTTCTATTGTTTTTCTTAAACTATTAAGGGACGTTGAGGCCATTCATATTCAAAAGGCCTTAAAAAAAAGAAAGTTTTCGTTGAATAAATTTCCTCTTGGAAATATTCCGATATCGACCTCCCCCCCCCCTCCCACGGATGATGTTCCTCTCGTGAATACAGAAAAATGTCCACAAACGACTCTATTGGATATGGATATTAGATTGAGTTTGCAGATAAAAATCACCAAAGCCTTCCTTAGGGCAAGAGATCAACAGGGATCTTCCTTGATGATCTTATGATCTCTGCCAGGTACCTGACACTCTTCCCCTACACTACCATGGAGCCCCATCCTTCTCAAACCCCTACCCCGGTTCCCTCGCAGAGCCATGTTTTTTTTTTCTTTTCTTTTTTATTATTATCACCCATTTCTATCTTCCTCGTCATTTTCTTACTTATTTGCATAAATAGTATTTTATCCTGTATATATCAAAACCTTTTTGCTTCATACCTACAATTCTAAATACAATTACACGACAAAATAGCAAATGAGCCTATGAAAAAGTAATTGAGTACATACGTTGCCCCCTCATTTATATATATATATATATATATATATATATATATATATATATATATATATATATATATATATATATATATATATATATATATATATATATATATATATATATATATATATATATATATATATATATATCCTGCAATTTTCTTGAAAGTACAAATCACCATCCTTCAATTTTCAGTGATTATATAAATGTATGAAAATAGCATGGGTTATCCTCTCAGTTTCAAGTATGTTCTCTCCCCTCGGTAAAAAAAAAAAAAAAAAAAAAAAAATAGTAAAAAGAGATCTCTTGTAAACCCGATACACAGAGTAGGAAGAGAACTTCGTCTAAATTTACCTCGTCATGTACTTCAAACATCTTTTCTTCCTCTTTTCAGCATCATTTCTTATGTTCATATGGGCTTTTGTTTTATTTATACTAGCCTCATGTAGACCGGTGTGGGATTTGCTTTATAGTTTTACGGCCGGATGCCCTTCCTGAAACCAAATTTCTCCACTGATCTGCTTTGGGACTGGCAGCGAGTTGAGCTGGCTTACTACAGATATATATATATATATATATATATATATATATATATATATATATATATATATATATATATATATATATATATATATATATATATATATATATATATATATATATACATTAGTGTTTTAGATGATGGAGTGTGATTTGTGTACCACTTTGCTTCCAACATGCTAAACCTCTGTGACTAATAACTCCATCATCTAAAACACTGGTATATATATATATATATATATATATATATATATATATATATATATATATATATATATATATATATATATATATATATATACATATATACATATATATATATATATATATATATATATATATATATATATATATATATATCCAAATAAGCACATAGCTGCATTCAGATAGAATGAGTTCATTCCTACTATAGCAGATATAAGCTATAAGGTCTTTTAGCGCCTTGGCTTAGTAATTATATGTCTTAGGTTCTAGTCCTGGTCGGGGTAAAAATTATTCATATATATATATATATATATATATATATATATATATATATATATATATATATATATATATATATATATATATATATATATATATGTATATATATATATATATATATATATATATATATATATATATATATATATATATGTGTGTGTGTGTGTGTGTGTGTGTGTGTGTGTGTGTGTGTGTGAGTGCGCGCGCGTGTGTGTGTGATTACCTAATTGTGATTACCTAATTGTGTTTGAGGAGCCCAAAGCTCGTATCTTCCCGTCTCCTGATCGCTTCCATTTTATACTTAGTGATACTTATCATACCTGTCCGTAAAACTATGGATGGAGATAGCATTAACTACCTCCTCGCTTAGCGAATTCCAATTATCAACTACTCTAACACTGAAAAAGTATTTCCTTACATCCTGCAAAGAAGTTTTCTTACGAAGCTTCAAACTATGACCTCTAGTTCTAGAGCCAGCCATATCAAAATATCGATCTCTATCCACTCTATCATAACCATGAGAAATTTAAAGACTGTCACCATATCCCCCCCTCACTCTTCTAGCTTCCAGTGATGGTAAGTCTAATTCCCTCAGCCTCTCATCATAACTGAGATTGTGTATTTCTGGCACCAGTTTCGTGGCATGTCTTTGAACTTTTTCAAGCTTAGCTATGTGCTTTTTCAAGTGCGGATTCCAAAAGGGGGCTGCATATTCAAGTTTTGGCCTCACATAGGTTACATAAATATTTCTGAACATTTCCTTGTCCATGTGCCTGAAGGCTACCCTTACATTTGATAAGAATGCATATGCTGCCCTTACTATGCCATTTATATGTATTTCTGGAGACAAATCTGCCAGTATGTTTACTCCTAGATCTCTCTCATTTTCTGTCTCTTGAAGTTGTACTCCAGCCACCGAGTAGTCAAGCTTGGGCCTTCTTGCACTTGTACCCATTCTCATTACCTTACATTTTGAAGTATTGAATATCATTAGCCACTTTTCTGACCACTCATGCAGATTATTTAGATCCTCCTGAAGTTCCATACCATTGTTCTCGTGTTTTACTTTCTTCACAATCTTTGCATCATCTGCAAACATATTCATGAATGAATTTACAGACTCTGGTAGGTCATTTGCATATACAAGGAACAAAAGTGGCCCTAAAACTGAATCCTGTGGAACTCCACTACTAACTCTTCTCCATTCAGACACTGAGTGTCTTACTCTAACCCTCTGTTCCCTTCCTTCTAAGTAAGTTTTTATCCATTCCAAAACATTTCCACCTATTCTAGCCATTGCTTGCAGCTTCCTAATAAGTCTCCCATGTGGAACAGTGTCAAACGCTCTCTGGAAGTCTAGGAAAATGCAATCTGCCCAGCCCTCTCTTTCCTGTAAGATTCGGCTTACCTCATCATAGAATTCTAATAAGTTTGTTACTGTTGATCTACCTTCTCTGAAGCCATGTTGCCTCACTGACAAAAAGTTGAAGGATTCCAAGTGTAGAGAGATATATTTTCTTAGTAGTTTCACCATTACTTTGCAAACTATGCTGGTCAAGGAAACTGGTCTATAGTTCAGAGCCGTATCCCTCCTTCCCTTTTTGAAGATAGGTATCACATTTGCTTGTTTCCAGCATCTTGGAATCTCCCCTGACTCCAGTGACTTTTTAAATATGATACTTAGTGCCACTGATACTGAGTTTGCACATTTTTTAAGCACATGAGGGGATATGTCATCAGGACCTGTAGCTTTATGAACATCTAAATCCATCAGCGCTTTGCATACCTCTGTGGCTGTAAGGTTGACGTTCTCTAATACCGGCCCTTGAGCTTCTATCTCTGCAATCTGAGGAGGTGGGGTATTTTCTACTGTAAATACTGACTGAAACTCCTTGTTCAATTCTTTGCAGATCTCTTCATCCATCTCAGTGATGCTTCCATCCGCTCTCTTTAGCCTTAAAACCTGTTCTTTTACCTTCAGTTTTCCTCTGATAAAGCTGTGGAAAAGCTTGGGATTTTCTTTAGCCTTCCTGGTGATGTCCCTCTCATAGTCTCTCTCTGCCTCTCTCCTTTTACTTAGGTAGTCATTTCTTGTTCTTTTGTAGGTTTGCCAGGCATTTATGTTTTTTCTCCTCCTATACCTTTTCCAGCATTTGTCTCTCCACTCCTTAGCTCTTTTACACCCGTTATCAAACCATTTCTCTCTGGCATGAATTACACCTACTTTGGTGACAGGTATGCAGCAATTTACTATCTTCCCATGTTTCTCACAAAAGATGTCATACATTTCTTGTACAGATTTGTTGTAAAATAAGGTTCTCCAGTCAATAACTGCAAAAAGCTCATTCATTTTGATGTAATCTCCTTTCCGATAGTTCCTCCTCATGTCTTCAGTGCCTCTACTCTCAGGAAGAATATCTTCAATGATATACTCCATCAACAACACACAGTGGTCACTCTTTCCAATTGGTGGTTCATACTCAATTTTTTCAACATCCAACACATTATCTGTGAATACTAGATCAAGTAGTGATGGCTCATCCCCACCCCTGGCCCTTGTTGGTTCCATTACATGTTGGTGTAGGAAATTCCCTTGTACGCAGTCTAGGAATCTTGCCCCGAATGAGTCCTCACCACTGTGTGGGTCAAGATTTATCCAATCTATCTCTTTATGATTAAAGTCTCCCATAATCAAAATCCTACATTTTTTTCCCGTGCCACGTTAACACCTGAGTTTATGACTTCAATAGTACCTATATGACTTTCCTCATAAACTTCAAGCCTATTCTGGTTCCTTGGTGGGTTATATACAACAGTTATTATAATGCTCTCTGGCCCAGTATTTATGCGAGCAACAAGGAATTCCTTGAACTCACTTTCTATAGCCAAGTTTATTTCTTCAACTTGAATCCTTTGTGTGTGTGTGTGTGTGTGTGTGTGTGTGTGTGTGTGTGTGTGTGTGTGTGTGTGTGTGTGTGTGTGTGTGTGTGTGTGTGTGTGTGTGTGTGTGTGTGTGTGTGTGTGTGTGTGTGTGTGTGTGTGTGTGTGTGTGAATTATGTATTTCATTACATGTCATATAATTTCATTGCTACTACCTCCCTTTCCTCTTTCTTTCAACCCCCACCTATACGGAAATCAGAGGTAGCCAATCCCTCCCCTTTCCAGCAAGACCCAACCCAAGACGATATATCAGAAAGGGCTATCAATATCGATGTTATAATGAATAACGATGACTTGAGACTGACAGATGAGGGGAGGAAAGCCTGTGGACACAGAAGGATGTGAACTTAAGATTGCAGATATGAAAAGGAAAGTTTGAAATATGTATAAATATCTGACAGTTTGACGTAGAGAGAAAAAACACGAAAATGTTATAAATTAGTAATAGGAATATATTAATTTTTTTAATATGAGGGAGTTTCAGGACGGGCATCACTGTTCTTATCGAAGAACGAGGTAGTGAAGATACTCCTCCATAAATGATCTCCCACATCCAAAGATGTATAAAAAAGTTCCCTTTTTGTTACGCGAGAGTTGCAGATTAGCCATTATTTATCAAGGCCAAAGCAAATGAAGATAATGATCCATGACTTACTTCTCAGATCTAGCTGTGTTATCACTAAGCCTCCTTAGCAGGCAAAAGTTACCATAGGGGGGATGTCAATACCATCTTCCTATCCTTATGAGATTCTGGCTAAGAGAAACTGTGCTACCCATCTCGGAGATGCAAAACATGAGCAATGATATCGATAAAATAATAATAATAATAATAATAATAATAATAATAAATAATAATAATAATAATAATAATAATAATAATGTTCTTGTTTTTCCGATTTTACGTTACGGACTCCCTTTTCTACCAAAGGCTAGGACGGTTGCCTTCTTGCGAAGGACTTGTTTTGGCAGATGTTATCGTTACCCTGATAATTATTATTATTATCATTATTATTATTATTATTATTATTATTATTATTATTATTATTATTATTATTATTATTATTATTATTATTATTATTATTATTATTATTATTATTATTATTATAAAACTACTGAGTAATACTGTATTATAACCTGATGACTTCTAAAAATACAGCTGGGCAATCATCAAGCTCGCTTAACATATATATATATATATATATATATATATATATATATATATATATATATATATATATATATATATATATATATATATATATATATATATATATATATATATATATATATATATATATATATATATATATATATATATATATATATATATATATATATATATATATATATATATATATATTATATTTTTTCTTTTCTTTTTTTCTTTTTTTTACATGGAGATGTAGTAATCCTTGTTACTTCAACATATTAAGTAATCACTGCATACGTGGATTCAATTGGGGAGCAGTGCCTTCACAAGCACGGACTTCGAAAACGTCATATATGCCCGACCTGCTTGACAGTTAGGTATACACCAAAATCTCATAGATGGTACTGAAGTTCTAATGTGGCAACCCAAGTCAACTCAGCATGCTTAACGAACACCCTCTTACATGTAGGGACTCAATGGTAGAATAGAATATATACCAGCCTGAGCCTCGAAAGGGACACAAATGCCTCAAATAGTTAGAAAAACTCCAAGGAAAACATACACAAATGATAATTTGGGTGACCTGAAACTTGCTTTTATTTTTCCTGTAGATAGAAAAAGGCTATTACTACGCAGTGAGATCTGAAGAAAACTAATTAAAAGATTTTTCCTAAAGTCTACCCTTTGAGAAATTAGCCTAAAGACAACATTACAAAATTTTATCATTTTTTATTTTTTATATAGTTCCAATTATATGACAAGAAAATATTTTTGCAACGTTTTGATGTAACTGATATTTCATATTTCTAGTGCTGTCAAATATATTAATCATAATCACTATTATTATTATTATTATTAGTAGTAGTAGTAGTAGTAGTAGTAGTAGTAGTAGTAGCAGTAGTAGTAGTAGTAGTAGTAGTAGTAGTAGTAGTAGTAGTAGTAGTAGTAGTATCTTACAGTACATATATAGTTATAATATTAGTAATAGTGACTGAAATAATAATAATAATAATAATAATAATATAATAATAATAATAATAATAATAATAATATAGTAATAATAATAATAATAATAATAATAATAATAATAATAATAATAATAATAATAATAATAATAATAATAATAATAATAATAATAATAATAATAATAATACATAGACACAAGCCTCATTCCCCCTTGTAAGGGGGGTGGCCGAGCCAAAAAGTGTATTCACAACAATCCACATACATACCTCAACCACTCCTCTCAGCTCCTTGGGGAGAGAGGGTTGCCACATCTCCCCCCCTTCCACCTTGCTTGGGTCATCCACATGGTAGGTGGGCGAGGATATTCTACAATGAGGCCCGACAGCCCTGCTGGTTTACCCTCACCGCTTCATCAAATGGCAACTCCCCTCACACCCGTCCACCACAGTTCACTGAGCTAGCAGGTGCGAGTTATCCCTTTGGGCCGCGTCACATATGCACAATCTTCCTTCACTCATTCATATCTCTTGCACGCACTCTTCCCTGTTCCACTGACATTCCACGTGCATTCAGTGCTCTTTTCACGCCATCCATTCATCTCATCCTAGGTCTCCCTCTTAACCTAACTCCAATCACTTCTGCACTCCACACTCTCTTCACTAATCGTTCATCACTCATCCTTTCCATGTGTCCAAACCATCTCAACACTTTCTGATCTAACCTATCTGACAGCTTCATTCCAACACCCGTTCTCTGCCTGACATCCTTATTTTTTACTCTATCTATTCTAGATATGCCAATCATACCTCTCAAACACCTCATCTCCATTACATTCAACTTGTTTCTTTCATCCTCTCTTGCATTCCAAGTCTCAGCTCCATACAATGCTGTCGGAACAATCACACCTTCATATTTCCTTCTCTTTGCACTCATTCCCAAATATCTATTTTTCATTACACTTTTCAACCCACCTAGACATTTACTAGCTTCCTTCACTCTGTAATTTACCTCTACATCCACTCGACCACTCCTTGATACATGCGACCCCAGATACTTAAAACTCTCAACTTCTTCAAGCAACTCCCCATTCACTCCTACATTCAATCTGCCAACATTAACACTCCTCGTGCATCTCATGACTTTACTTTTACCAATATTCACGTGCAACTTCCTTCTTTTACACACACTAATAAACTCAGTCACCAAATTATTCAATTCATTTCCAGTATCAGCCACCAGTACAGTATCATCCGCATATAGCAACTGACTCAATTTCCACAACCTTCCCTCCTCACCCACTAGTTCTAAGCCTCTGTCTAATACTCTTTCATTTACTTCCCTTACCACTCCATCCATATACACATTAAACAACCATGGCGACATTACACAACCTTGACGTAACCCAACATTCATCTCAAACCAATCACTCATATCATTCCCAACTCTCACGCATGCTCTACTATTCATGTAAAAACTCTTCACCGCATTCAACAAACTTCCACTTATTCCATACAGTCGCAACACCCTCCAAAACCCCTCTCTATCTACCCTGTCATACGCTTTCTATAAATCCATAATGGCCCAAAAAGTGTCCCTACCTTTCTCCAAGAGCTTCTCACGCACCTGTCTTACCGCAAACACCTGATCCACACATTCTCTTCCTTTCCTGAACCCACACTGTTCTTCCCCAATCAATCTCTCAGTACCTTTCCTAATTCTCTCGATTAACACTCTTCCATATACCTTACCAACTACACTCAACAAACTAATTCCCCTAAAACTACTACACTCTTACTTATCTCCCTTCCCTTTGTAAAGTGGAACTACACATGCACTCCTCCAATCAACTGAGACCCTCCCTTTCCTGAAACATACACTCAACAACCTAACCATCCATTCTACTAATGCCTCCCCACCTTTTAACAAGCATTCAGCATGACACCCATGTATCCCTGGTGCTTTACCTGCTTTTGTTGCTCTCAATGCTAAATATGCTTCCTCTTTTGTTATTTCTCTATCATTCTCATCGCCTAACACTGGCATTCTACATTCGTTTTCCACAGCCACAAGCTCTGCCTCTCTATCATCTTCCTCATTCAGCAGGTTCTTGATATATTCAGCCAATCTCTCTCTCACCTTTATTACATCCACTAGCAATTTCCCATCTGCTCCTTTCGCTCTTTCCTCCCTACCACATTCACCATTCCTCACTCTTTTCACTTCCTTCCAAAACATCTTTTTATTCCTTTCAAAATTCTCAGACAAGCATCTGCCCCACTTTACATCTGCTTCTCTCTTTGCCTCCCTCACCACATGCTTTGCTAACCTCCTCTTTGCACAGTACCTTTCATACGTCTCTACATTACCCACTTCTTTTCAGCCACTTTTGCACTCACCTGCTCATTCCACCATTCACTACTTTTCCTTTTACTTCAACCAGTTAGTCTCCTTCCAAACACTGCCTCAGCACACTTCATAACCTCCTCCTTGAAACAGTTCCATTCTTCTTCCACTCCCGCCTCCACTTTCTCTTTCACTACATTCCACACATTTCTCACAGTAGCCTTATACTCACAGTCTTTCTCTTTCTTATACAATTCATTCACTTTTAGCACCTCTCTTCTTCTTTTGCTTCTCCTCTTTCTCCACTTTTCTCCCACTCTCACTCTACTTTCCACTAAATAATGGTCAGATACTCCACCACTAGCTCCTCTCAGTACATTCACATCCTTTACTCTTCCAATCACCCTCCTGTTCACCACAACATAATCCATTAATGCTCTGTCAACTACCCTTCCATTATTCACTCTGACCCATGTATACTTGTGCACATCATTCTTTTTAAATACAGTATTAGAAATCAACATCTCTCTCTCTCAATACACATTTCTATCATTTTTTCTCCATTCTCATTCCTACCAGGTACTCCATATTTCCCAATTACACCATCCACTGACTCATTCCCTACTATAGCATTTAAATCTCCCATCAACACCACATTCATATTCATTCCCAAGTCTTCTAAACACTCGTTCAATTTCATCAAAAATTCTTCTCTTTCTTCCTCACTTCTTTCACTGCCAGGGCCATATGCACTCACAAACGCCCAAGCCTTGCATTCCAGCCTCATTTTAGCCACTATTATTGGAGAAGATACTTCCTTCCATTCTAGCACACACTTATTCATCTCTTCACTTCATAACAGAGCCACTACCTCTCTTCCTCTCCCCCTCTAAACTCCAGACACCCTACCTACCACTCTCCCAAATGTCACCTCACCATTCCCTTTTATCTTAGTTTCACTCAATGCACGTACATCTGTCTCTCTCTCCACAAACATAGTCCCTATCACCTCCCTCCTACTTTCATTTACACCACAACCACGCACATTCAGAGACCCAATCATTAGGGTTTTGGCTGGATCTCTCCTGCCAGAATACCCCCCACATCTCTTGGCTATTCGTAGGAAGCAAAATACCCACGGAGGGGATTCCCAGTCCCCCAGCTCCGCCCCATTTAGTCGACTTTTACGATACACAGGGGAACACAGAGGAAGTATTCTTAACCCCCCTCCCTCAGGGGGTAATAATAATAATAATAATAATAATAATATAATAATAATAATAATAATAATAATAATAATAATAATAATATTAATAATAATAATAATAATAATAATAATAATAATAGATAAAAGAAATAAAGAAGAAGAAGAAGAAGAAGAAGAAGAAGAAGAAGAAGAAGAAGAAGAAGAAGAAGAAGAAGAAGAAGAAGAAGAAGAAGAAGAAGAAGAAGAAGATGATGATTATGATCAATAAGAATAGCAACAGCAATAATAATAATAATAATAATAATAATAATAATAATAATAATAATAATAATAATAATAATAATAATAATATTAATAATAATAATAATAATAATAATAATAATAATAATAATAATAATAATAATAATAAAAATATTATTATTATTATTAATAATAATAATAATAATAATAATAATAATAATAATAATAATAATAATAATAATAATAATAATTCGCCTCTTCGTGTGTCACAATTACCTCCAGTTCAAATGGGTACGGTCAGACATATTGCAGCTGGGGAATTAAAACAGAATGCCGTTCCTAACGCTCCACCTGCAGTAGCTCGAACACGGATTTGTCATTTTTTTAGTTTAGCGCAAAAAAACAAAATGCCACCAGTAATAATAATAATAATAATAATAATAATAATAATAATAATAATAATAATAATAATAATAATAATAATAATAATAATAATAATAATAATAAAAGAAGAAGAAGAAGAAGAAGAAGAAGAAGAAGAAGAAGAAGAAGAAGAAGAAGAAGAAGAAGAAGAAGAAGAAGAAGAAGAAGAAGAAGAAGAAGAAGAAGAAGATGATCAATAAGAATACCAGCAGCAATAATAATAATAATAATAATAATAATAATAATAATAATAATAATAATAATAATAATAATAATAATAATAATAATAATAATAAATCTGAAAAAAATTCTTGTGTTCTTCATGTCATCTCCATTCACTTTTGAGCATATATTACCAGAACAAAATTCTCTCTCTCTCTCTCTCTCTCTCTCTCTCTCTCTCTCTCTCTCTCTCTCTCTCTCTCTCTCTCTCTCTCTCTCTCTGACAATAAAATAATAGCGACATCTAATTTTATTAATTACAGTTGGTGTACACTTCACAGTGTCATTCTATAGATCTGTTTATAATAACCGCTGTCACATTACAAGATGATCAATAAACAAGAAAATATCGCAGTTTAAGCGAATGGGAATCGTTACACACGTAACCATATTATGCAAAGTGAAAAAGTACTGTCAAACAATAACAATACCCGTCGTTACAGTAAAGAAAGGATCGCTAAACATGCGAACGCACCTTAGTCACAATGAAAAAGGGATCGTACGTCACAAAACCAACGGTCATGAAAAAAAGAGGATTGTCAAACGAAGTCACAGAGTATCGTCGAACATTCTAACATCGTAGATAAGAGCTCACTCGCTGTGGAAAAGTGTCATCAAACAAACAATTAGAATAACAGTGAAAAAAAAAACACGAACAGAAACAATACAAAAATAATCGCAAAGTTAAACACGCACAATAAGATGCAGTCCCAAAAATAAGAGTCTCATCTCAACAAGGGAGTTATACAAGTGAATTACATTACGCATATTTTTTCCACCATTCGAACTTAGAACCTTTGAAAGTATTTTTTTTTTTATGATGTGACACCAGGACGGGCCAAAAAAATATATATATAAAATAAAACAGCCCTCATCGGGCCTGGGCACGAAGAATACATAAAGCAAAGAGAAACAGAGATGTAGAGTGTAATGACTTGTCAGATGTGATGCTGGTATTTTACTGTCTTCTATCCTAAATGTTTCTGTTTATCTATTATCTTCTATAAAACTGCTATATAAACTCATTTCTCTCACATTAGCACTACAGAAAACTCTTGCATCATAATCTGTGTTCATTACTTCTAGATTTTCCTTTCGTAACAATAGTCTACTCTCGCTCTCGACTAAAACATCCTAGTGTCTCTTGCCTTTACTCTTGTTTCCTTGGAAGCGTTTTCTTTTCATGTTACCATTCTAAATACTCTTTTCACCTAGCATTTACCGCCTGCGCCTTTCCTCTTTATTCTTCCGTTCTCTTACGCCTATTTTTCTCTTTCAGCCTTTCGCTCTACTTTCTCCGTCACTCGATGTACCTCTTACTTTTCTTTTAGGTCCTCCATCTCCATTATCCCTAGCTACATCCCAGCACCCCCATCCCCATTCATCTCACAACTCTCCCCACCACCACCTATCCTCCTCGACATTGTTATTACACTCCATCCTTTATGAGTTCAGGGATTTTCATAAAGAAAGGAAACTTTCTTTCATTGCTCTCTCTCTCTCTCTCTCTCTCTCTCTCTCTCTCTCTCTCTCTCTCTCTCTCTCTCTCTCTCTCTCTCTCTCTCGTGCATATGCATCAGATTCATCTCCTCCTCCTCCGCCTCTCTATTCTTTTTCTTCTTTTTTTCTACGCGAGAGAGAGAGAGAGAGAGAGAGAGAGAGAGAGAGAGAGAGAGAGAGAGAGAGAGAGAGAGAGAGAGAGAGAGAGAGAGAGAGAGAGATTATTCGAGACCGTACTTCTGTGACTGTAAAATATATATATATATATTTATATATATATATATATATATATATATATATATATATATATATATATATATATATATATATATATATACACATACATACATACCGATCAGGAGACGGGAAGATACGAGCTTTGGGCTCTTTCCCGTAAACACAAATAGGTAATCACAATTAGGTAATCACATATATACATACATACATACATATATATATATATATATATATATATATATATATATATATATATATATATATATATATATATATATATATATATATAGTGTGTATTGAGAGAGAGAGAGAGAGAGAGAGAGAGAGAGAGAGAGAGAGAGAGAGAGAGAGAGAGAGAGAGAGAGATGTTGATTGCCATTACCTTATTTAAAAAGAAGACTGTGCACAAGTATGCGTGGGCAAGAGAAGATAATAGAAGAGTGGTGGAGAGAGCATTATTGGATTATGTTGTGGTGGATAGGAGGATGTGAATGCGCTGAGAGGAGCTAGTAGTGGAATATCTGATTATTATTTACTGGAAAGTAGAGTGAGTGAGAGAAAAGAGGAGAAACAGAAGAACTGAGAGAAGAAGAGAGGTGCTAAAAGTAAGTGAACTGATTAAGAAAGAGAAACACTGAGTTTAAGGCTAGTCTGAGAAATGCGTGAAATATTGTGAAAAAGAAAGTTGAGGAGAAAGTATAAGAAGAATGGACTTGTGTCAAGGAGGAAGTTAAGCAGTGTGTGGAGGCAGTGTATGAGAAAGAAGACTAATAGGTGGAAGTAAAATGAAAGGTAGTGAATGGTGGAATAAGGAGGGAAGTGCAGTTGTGGGTCAAAAGAAGCAGGTTTCTGAGGTATGAGTACAGAAAGGTAATGTAGAGGCATATGAAAGGCATAGTGCAAAGAGGAGTTTTACAAATAGTGTGGTGAGGGAGGCAGAGAGAGAAGCAGATGTCAGGTGGAGTAGGAGCTTGTCTGAGAATTTTGAAAGGAAAAGAAAGATGTTATGGATGGAAGTAAAAAGAGTGCGGAAAGATGAGTCTGGTAGGAAGAGAGAGGACGAAAGGAGCAGATGGGCAATAGCTAGTAGATGACATAATAGTGAGAGAGAGATGGACTGAGTATTTCAATGAAACGATAAATAAGGAAGAGGATAATGAGGCAGAGATTGCGGCTGCAGGAAGTGAATGGAGCATAGCAATGATGGGTGATGAGAACAATAGAGAGTAACAATAGTGGGGGTACATTTGGCATTGAGAGCAATGAAAGAAGGTAAAGCACCAGGGATAGATGGGTGTCATGTAGAATGCTTATCAAAAGGTGGGGAGGCATTAGTAGAATGGATGGTTAGGTTGTTGAATATATGTTTTAGGAAAGGTAGGGGCTCAGTTGATTGGAGGATTGCTTAAGTAGTTTCACTTTATAAACGGAAAGGAGATAAGTATGAGTGTAGTAGTTGTAGAGGAATTAGTTTGTTGAGTGTAGTTGGTAAGGTATATGGAAGAGTGTTAATTGGGAGAATAAGGAAAGATTCAAAGAGATTGATTGGGGAAGAACAGTGTAAGTTCAGGAAAGGAAGAGGATGTGTGGATCAGGTGTATGTGGTAAGACTGGTGTTTAAGAAGCTCTCAGACATAGGTAGGAATACTTTTTGGGCCTTTATGGATTTAGAGAGAACATATGGTAGGGTTGATAGAGGTGCATTGTGGAGTGTGTTGCAACTGCATGAAATAAGTGGAAGATTGTTGCATGCGATGAAGGGTTTTTACATGAATAGTAAAGCATGTGTGAGACTCAGGAATGGTATAAATGATTGGTGTGAGGTGAATGTTGGGCTACATCAAAGTTGTGTAATGTTACTGTGGTTGTTTAATGTATAAATGAATGGAGTGGTAAGAGAATAAAGAAAGAGTATTAGACAGAGACTTGGAATTAGTGGGTGAGTATGAAAGGTTGTGGAAATTGAATCAATTGCTATTTGCTAATGACATATCACTGATGGCTTATATTGATAATAAACTGAATCAGTTAATGAGTGAATTTGTTAGGGTGAGTGAAAAAAAGAAGTTGCGAGTGAATATTGGCGTAAGTATAGTCATGAGATATACGAGGAGTGTTAATATTGGCAGACTGAATGTAGGAGTGAATGGGGAGTCGCGTGAAGAAGCTGAGAGTTTCAAGTATCTGGGGTCGCTCACATCAAGAAATGTATGAGTGGATGTGGAGGTGAGTCTTAGAGTGCATGAAGCGAATAAATATCTAAGTGGGTTGAAATGTGTGATGAGAAGTAGGTATTTAGGAATGAATTCAAAGAGAAGGATTTATGAAGGTGTAGTTGTGTCAACAGCATTGTATGGAGCAGAGATTTGGAATGCAAGAGAGGTTGAAAAGAACAAGATGAATGTATTTGGAGATGAGGTATTTGAGAAGTATGATTGGTGTATTTATAATAGATAGAGTAGGATAAGAGGAGATCAAGCGGAGAACGGGTGTTGATAGAAAGCTGTCTCACAGGTTAGATCAGAGAGTATGGAGTTGGTTTGGACACATTGAAAGGATGAGTGATTAACAAATAGCGAAGAGAGTGTGGAATAAAGAGGTGATTGGAGTAAGGCCAAGAGCACAACCTTGAATGAGATGGATGGATGGCGTGAAAAGGGCATTGGATGCACGTGAATTGCTAGTGGAGCAGGGAAGAGAGCGTGCAAGAGATAGGATTAAGTGGAGGAAGATTGTGCATAGGTGACACTGACCCAATGGATTTCTCGCACCAGATAGCTCAGCAAACTGTGATCGACGGGTGTGAGAGGAGTTGCCAGTGATGAACCGGTGGGAGTACACAAGCTGCGGCTGTTGGACCTTACTGTAGAATATCCTTGCCAACCTTCTTTGTGGATGACACAAGCAGGGTGGTAGGGGGGATTGTGGCAACCCTTTATCCCCAAGAAGCTAAGAGGAGTAGTTGAGGTATGTATGGATTGTGGTGCATGCATGTTTCTTGGCTTGGCCACCCCTATTACAAGGGGGAATGAGGCCATTTATATATATATATATATATATATATATATATATATATATATATATATATATATATATATATATATATATATATATATATATATATATATATATATAATGGCTGTAATCCCCCTTGTTAGCAGCGGGTGGCCTAGTCAAAGTGCACTCATTCACCAGAAGCCAATTCGCCCCAATAACTCCTCTTAGCTCCTCGGAGATAAAGGACTGCCAGAATATCCCATACCACACTCCCTGGGTTATTTAAAGGGTAGCTGGGCAATGGATGTTGTGAGGCCTGACAGCCATAGCTGGTTTACTCCTAGTGCCTCATCTCACGGCAACACCCTCACACCTACACATCTCAGTACTCTATGGAATAACTTAGCAGACAGCTTTCTTCCAATACTTGTTTTTTGCCTCACCTCCTCATTTCTCACTTTATCCATTCTAGATACACCTATTATACTTCTAACACATCATCTGCATTGCAAGCAACTTGTTCCTTTCATATTTCCTTGCATTCCAAATCTTTGTTCCATACAATGCTGGAGGCAAACTCAGTCCTTAAGTAGTTATTTTTGCCTTCATTCCTATATACCTACTTCTAATCAAATTTTGTTTATTTCTCCTAGATATATACTCACTGCCTTCATTTTATGGTTTACTTCCACACCCACTCATCCATTCACTGCAACATGCGACTTCAGATAATAAAAACTCTCAACTCTCTCAAGCATCCTGCATTCAATCTCCCAATATCAGCAATACTCGTACTTTTACCAAAATTCACTCACAGTTTCCTTCTTTCACACACACTCTTCTAGCCTTTAGTCACCAACAGCTTCAGTTTCCCTTCAGATTAGGCCACCACTGACTTTTCCTATGCAAACAGAATTTGACTCATTTTCTACAATGCTTCATTATCACAAACTAATTCAAAGCCACTGCCTAGCACCCTTTCATATACTTCCCTTACCTCTCCATCCATATACACATCAAACAAATAATCGTGACTTGACCCTATATTGACCTCACTCGTAAAAAATTTTGACTGCACTAAACAAATCTCTTATTCCATACAGCCACAACACTCTCCTCAACGCTTTTCCATTAATTGCTTCAAACACTCTCTCTAAATACATAAAAACATAAAAAAAATGGCTTTACTTTTCTCCAAGAACTTCTCATACACTTATCTTACCACAAACACATGATTCAAACGCCCTCTTCCTCTCCAGAGCACTCACTGTTCTTCTATATCTTTCTCTCAGTTCCATTCTTAATTCCTTCAATCACCAATGTGGCATACACCTTACCAAATACACTCAACAAACTACTTTCTCTGAAACTATTACATTCATATATACCTCCCTTCCCTTTATATAGTGGTATTACACATATGCTCATCCTAACAATCTTTCCTCCTGATATACAATTTCAAAAGCCTCACCATCCATTCCAACATTGCTTCTCCACCTCTTGACAAGTATTCTACATGAAACCCATCTAATAACGGTGCTTTACCTGCTTTCATTTCTTACATCTGTTATTTTTTATGACTGTGACACCGGACAGGCAATAAAATTGCTCTCATCAATAAAGGCCCGGACACGAAGAGAATATTAAGAAGAAAAAATAAAAAGTCAAGGACAAGGCAGAGATGAGGTAATGATACACAAAGGAAAAGGACAGGCTGAAAGAATAGGCAATTACTGAGGACCCAGAGATATGGCAGGATTAGGCCCTGAGATGACGATAGATCCCCTTTTTAAATGAAGATAGGCTATAAGAATTACGAAAGGCAGGAGGAGGAAGAGACTTCCTGAGTCTGGAGGTGGATGGGCTGAAACTGTCAATGCACCAACCAATCCGCAAGCTACAAATCTCCACACATTACTTGCGAGACGAGGCCGCTTGGCGAGTGTTACACAGCCTCGGCAGTGGGGGAGGGATGCAACTCGCCAACTCATCGATCAGCCATAGAAGTAGTAGCGACAGAAAATAAAAAAGGATGATACCTTATGGCGAAGAAAAGGAGAATCCAGATTGAAATTAAAAGAAAGGTCATTAATGAGTCTGACTGCCTTAGATTCAACCCTATCAAGGAGATAAGTATATGAAGAAGTACCCCTGATGTGCAAGCAGTATTCTAAGCATTGATGGATAAGACCTTTATAGATTTTAAGTAATTGAAAAGAGGAAAAGTAAAGACGAAAACAAAACAAAACCCCCAATTTTTTGGATGCCGATTTATAAATTTGGATTATGGGACTCCTCCGAGACAACTTAAAGGTTATCTGGATTCCTAATATGTTAATAGAATTAAGAAGCTAAATTTTGTTAGTTTCGAGGACAATAGGGCTATCAGGGGAAGAAGAAGATAAAGTGATAGCCAGAAAATATCTTTTGGAAGCATTAAATTTAACTAAATTTTGGGTGCCCCAATCAGATAGCCTCTACAAATTGGAGCTCATAGTAAAAGAAAGAATATGAGACTGCGAGTAGCAGATGAAGGCTGTGAAGAAAAGGCAGATAAAATACGCCTTCAAAGGCTTCAATTGCGAAAAAGTAGCATACTTTAAAAACATAACTAATAGCAATCGTTGAAGCTTTCGACACATATTAATCCAAGGACTTAAAACCCATATTATACTAAATTCAAAGTGTTCGTTAAAAATACTAATATATATATATATATATATATATATATATATATATATATATATATATATATATATATATATATATATATATATATATATATATATATATATATATATATATATATATATATATATATATATATATATATATATATATATTTATTTTTTTTTTATATATATATATATATATATATATATATATATATATATATATATATATATTTATTTATTTATTTAGGGTCGAGTCCAGGTCAGGGGTATATATATATATATATATATATATATATATATATATATATATATATATATATATATATATATATATATATATATATATATATATATATATATATATATATATATATATCTTTAACCCATCATAGCACGTTAGAAGCATTAGCCTCTTTTTTTGTTCATTTCGGTTGAGTGAAGAAAACACGCCTAGTGCAACAAACAACAGCATCAGCAGCCAACACCTGCGAGAGACGGCGTTTAAATTAAGACCCAAAAGGAGTGTAAAGGTAGACATTTTGGAAAGCTTAATGACCCTTCAAAAGCTCGTTTCAACCAGACACAAACAAATTCACACACCGGGAATCATGGGAACGAAAACGGAATGGGGGAAATAATAATGTATTTTTCCTTTCTTGTTATTGAAAAAGAAATGCTGCTTTTTCTAGTTTTGCCATACTCAAAATATGCCACCTTTTCTGCTTGGCAGACTTTTCAAATAAGTTCTCTTCTCTGTGTGGTTTTAGTCTGTTTGCGCCCTTGTAAATTATTTTCTCTTTTCTTACAAGCCTCCGTTAAAAAAAAAAAATATATATATATTATATATATATATATATATATATATATATATATATATATATATATATATATATATATATATCGGACTTTGCATTTTAACAAATATAGTTTTTGGTCGAGGTTCATTTATAATTTTTTTATAGGTATATGTATACTTGCAATCACGGGTTCGGAATAATTCTCAAAGAGTTTAGATTTTCTTACTGTCATTTGCATGTTTATATACCCTCTGGCAATATAATGAAATACATTTATACATACCATCATGTTAAAAGCATTAATTATTATTATTATTATTATTATTATTATTATTATTATTATTATTATTATTATTATTATTATTATTATTATTATTATTCAATGGACACTTATATGATAAGGGAAAGGGTACGGGATTGATATCTATTGTTTGATGTAAAGTTGGAGCACGCAACAGTAGTTCTTCTCTTCTTCATCTTTTGTGGTTGGTAATTCGAGAATATCCAGCCGAGATGAGAGGCAGAAACGGCGATGAGCTCAGGCGGAACGGAACCCGAACATGTCTTAGAAATTCGTCTCAAAGAGAGGCAGAGAGAGTGTGTAAAACTTTTGTTTTAGACAAAGGAAAAAGTTTCATATTATGCAATTTCGGAACGAAGTTCGTCCGCACTTTTAATGGCGCTCTTAACTCCCTTTCCAACAAAATCCCTCCAGAGGCACTCCCTCTTCGAATACAACAATCTTAAGTCTTACACTCTTGTCATTCCCCAAATATTTTTCTGATTCAGGATGCAATTCTTGATAGTGTATGTATGTCAACATCTGAGGTAAATCTTATTTTAAGCATCAGATAACTGCCACATGCAATAATTTGGTGAACAATAAAATGACAGATATTTTTATCCTTCCAGGCAGCCATCTCTTCATATTTAATCATAAGCATTCTTTAAAATACATCACTCTCGACCGAAGGAATTCAGTTTTGGCATAGCAGTCCAAAGTGAAAGAATGAAGATACAGTTACATACAAAATTATCCCACCTGGCCAACCCACGAAAATATTGAGAGAGAGAGAGAGAGAGAGAGAGAGAGAGAGAGAGAGAGTCGGGGGTGTTTTCTAAACTTCTCCCAAACATAAAACTAACCAACAATATTAAATAGCTGGCCCCACTAAGAGACTACCATCCAACATACCCCATCTAATTCATAAACATTTAGGAGATTACTGCACAAAGATTAGAATCAAGAAAAAGTTTTACCAGATCTGAAAATTTCAAGACCATGTTAATGAAGACCCGGATTACGTAAAAAGGTTGCAAGTTTTAACAACATTATCGGGAGAAAACTATTCACTAACATCCGCAGATTCTTAAGTTACTGCATAATTTTTTTTATTCTAGGATCTTTATTTTCATACTGTTTCGCTTAAAGAAAAATAAACTTGCCATGTGACATCTCCTTGATAAGGTCGAATACTTAAATAATAATAATAATAATAATAATAATAATAATAATAATAATAATAATTTTTTTTCTTAATTTTATATTTCCACAACCGTGCATCCGTGCCTTCTTCCTCACCTATAGGTTCCTCCGCCCCCAAACCCCAAACGCGGGTTCCGCTTATCGGAGTTTGCATTCCCCCCCCTGGCCCATTAAACCCCCATTTACGTCCTTAAAACACAAACTTAAGAAATTAGTTGTAACTTTATGAGCCGCATGAATATCAAGAGCTTAATACAACCATTTGCTTTGGTATGATGGTGTATATATATATATATATATATATATATATATATATATATATATATATATATATATATATAATATATATATATATATATATATGTTCCGGTTTTGCGGACTCCCTTTTCTACTAAGGGCTAGGACGGTTGCCTTCTTGCGAAAGACTTGTTTTGGCAGATGTAAATCGTTACCCTGAGTGCATGCCCTTGCTAACCTCAGACCGTGACGGGGCGCGAACCCTCGACCAGACGCCTCAAAGTCGCGGATGCTACCGATTGAGCCATGGTGACTATATATATATATATATATATATATATATATATATATATATATATATATATATATATATATATATATATATATATATATATATATATATATATCTTGAGGGTACATTAAAGAACAATAAGAAATGCGATAAAGCATATGGCATTAGATATTTTTAATAAATGTGGCATTTTGTTTGTATAATACAATGCTTCATATTCGTAATAGGTATGAAAGTAAACAAACCGCCGTAAGTACTACAAAATGAAGTAAAATTTTCACTACTATGCAATGTGTCAATATTGAGAGTTCACAGAATGAAACCACTTTAAAAGGAAAATAAGTAATGAAACAACCATAGGCAGTGCACTTCTATGCAATTTTTCTTGGATGGGGGATTTTTACAAACAGAAACGCATATTCTATTTGAACTCAGTTGCACGGGACTAGTAGGTCAGGGAGTGCAAGGATACGGAGAGTACGGGTGTGTGACACTTACTCAATGTTTTTCAAACTTTATTCATCATGACCCAGTTTGATTCTACATACTACCTTCACAACTCTGTACGTCAATCGGTACCTTTCTTCATATATATATATATATATATATATATATATATATATATATATATATATATATATATATATATATATATATATATATATATATATATATATATATATATATATATATATATATATATATATATACAGGGACTCCTCGTATTACATTGTTCCGAGATACGTCACTTCGTCATTACGTCAGAGGCTAATAAATAATTAGTAAGTTATTAATAAATTAAGTTTTTGACCTAACTGACTAGTGGGGTAAATTCAAACTGCGCTCACTGGACAGTTTGTAAGCGCGGCAAGCGAATACAAAGCTAGTAGCAGAGCTGTATTCATATTTGTCAAGTTAATGGCTTTATATATTTATATGTTTCCATATTTGCTTCTATTGAAGGATTATATTGACTTTAAAAAAAAACACAACCATAAATAAGGTTTTATTCAAAATTCATACGATACACAGCAAGCAGCACAGCTGTATTTGTTTTTAGCAAGTTAATGGCTTTATTGTTTTAGTTGTTTATATATTTAGTTATATGAAAGGATTATATTGAATTTAAGAAAAAAATATACCAACCACATAGCCGTAAATTTTAAAATAGTCTGTTAAGTGTCATGTAAGAATACGGCGTCAAGCGGCATTTGAAGAGGAAGAAGAACCACCGCTCAGTTTATTCCCACCCGCCACGTTGTGCCTCATGTTTCATCTGCTCTCTAGTTGTGTTCGCTCGTTACTGACATCACTATGCCTCACAAGCATGTTAGTGATAGTTCTGATGGCCGTGATACTAAGAATAGAAAAGCCATCACCACGGAAATTAAAACTAAAATAGTAAACCATGCTGAAAATGGAGAATTTTCTATGAACATCAGCCACAATCTCAGATTAGCCCGTACGACAGTGGCTACGATCATCAAAGACGAGGATCGAAACTGTGACCACGTGAAAGGTTCGACTCCTATGATGTCTACTGTGATCACTAGGCATCGCAGTCGCCTTTTGGTTGAGATGGAAAGATTGCTAGTGCTTTGGCTTGAAGACCAAAATCGACTGGGTGTCCCAATAAGCCTTATGTGAATACAGGAAAAGGCTAAAATATTGTTCAAAGCCTTGAAAAGAGAAAAAGGGAAGGGACTGCAAGTAAAGAGTTTGTGGCTAGTAGGGATTGGTTTAATCGTTTTAGGGCTTGTGCTAATTTGCATAACATAAGAGTGCAAGGTGATGCTGCTAGTAGTAACGAGGAAGCAGCAAAAATTTTCCCTATGGCTTTGTCTGAAATATGGGAGGGGGGTTACCGTGCCAAATAGGTATCTCACGTGGATGAGACTGGCTTTATCTGGAAGCGTACATACATCGCCAAGGAGGAAGAAACAGCAGCAGGCCATAAAGTCAGCATGGAGAGACTGACTTTGCTTTGAGGGCTAATGCTGCTGGAGACTGTAAGCTGGAGCCCTTGTTGGATTATTTGGAAGAAAATCCAAGGGCACTCAAGGGCATTTGGAAAAGTCAACTGCCAGTCATCTGGAAGTCAAACAAGAAGGCTTGGATAACCCTTCAAATATTTGAGGACTGATTCAGCAACCATTTTGTCCGTGAAGCAGAGAGGTACTGTGCTTCCAAGGGTATGCCTATTAAGGTGTTGCTAATTCTGGACAATGACCCTGGGCACCCTGCCCATTTGGATGACTTTCAGCATAATGTAAAGGTTGCTTACCTTCCACCTAAAACCACTTCCCTGTTGCAGCCAATGGATCATGGGTCACTGCCTCTTCGAAAGTTTACTACCTCCAAAGCACAATCGTTATAGCTATCAGGGCAACTGAGAAGAACAAGAACTTGACTCTCAAATTCTTCTGGAAGTCGGACAATATTTTTCATGCTCTGAAGAATATTGCTGATGCTTGGGAGGAAGTGCTGAACACGAACTTGAATGGGGTATGGAAAGAAGCATGCCCCTATTTTGTGAATGACTTCCGAGGTTTCGAGGAGACAGTTGAGGATGTAACCAAGAACATAGTTGTCATGATTAAGGAGCTTGAGTTGGAGTTAGAGGCTGATGATATAAAAGAGCTCCTGAAATCTCATGACAAGGGGTTATCTACTGAGGGCCTCATTCACTTGGAAAAGCAGATGATTGAAGAGGAGGAAGAACTACCAAGCCCAGAGCCCAAGAGATTCACAACCAACAAATTGGAAGAAACGTTTGCCCTGGCAGAGGAATTGTGGGCAAAAGTCGAGGCTCAGGACCCCAATGTTGTCAGGTACACTAAGGTCGAGAGAGGAATCAATGATGCCCTGCGGTGTTACAAGGAAATATATCAGGAGAAGAAGAGGGCATCCTTCCAGACTTGCCTTGACCAAATCTTCATGACGGCATAGCCCCCACCAACAGATCCTATGCCCTAAACCTCGGGTGCCTCTACCTCTATAGACTCACCTGTCCTAGTCTCTCCATCATCTGCTGTATGTTCTTCTGCCATTTTCACTCACCTGCCCCAGTCTCCTCAGCACCTGCCTCTCCAGCTTCTACCTCCCAATAAGCCAGTCTCTCCCTCCCTTGCAACGCTCCTTCCAGCAAGCCGACCACACGAGTAAAGGTAAGCGATAATGTACTGTACTGTAGTGTAAATTTACTATTGATATAATTTATGTTACACAAGTAATGATGAGCAATACTATTAAGCTTAGTTTTAGGATATTTTATCATAGATTAAGAACTAAGATTATTTTCCCAAGTTTGAGATGATTTATCTTTAACATTGGTTGGGGGACTTAGGTTCGAATTTAGGTCTCTTCCGACTTGCGCCGATATCTGACTTAAGAACTTAGATTATTTTCCCATGTTTGAGATGATTTATCTGTAACATTGGTTGGGGGACTTAGGTTCGAATTTAGGTCTTTTCCGACATGCGCCGAAATCTGACTTAAGTAAGCTGTCTGGAACGGAACCCTGACGTTAAATGAGGACCCCTTACACACACACATACACACACACACACACACACACACACACTCATGCATCCACAGCTTTATCAGAGGAAAACTGAAGGTAAAAGAACAGGTTTTAAGGCTAAAGAGAGCGGATGGGAGCATCACTGAGACGGATGAAGAGATCTGCAAAGAATTGAGCAAGGAGTTTCAGTCAGTATTTACAGTAGAAAATACCCCACCCCCTCAGATTGCAGTGATAGAAGCTCAAGGGCCGGTATTAGAGAACATCAACCTTACAGCCACAGAGGTATGCAAAGCGTTGATGGATTTAGATGTTCATAAAGCTACAGGTCCTGATGACATATCCCCTCATGTGCTTAAAAAATGCGCAAACACAATAACAGTGGCACTAAGTATCATATTTAAGGAGTCACTGGAGTCGGGGAAGATTCCAAGATGCTGGAAACAAGCAAATGTGATACCTATCTTCAAAAAGGGAAGGAGGGATACGGCTCTGAACAATAGACCAGTTTCTTTGACCAGCATAGTTTGCAAAGTTATGGAGAAACTACTAAGGAAACATATCTCTCTTCACTTGGAATCCTTCAACTTTTTGTCAGTGAGGCAACATGGCTTCAGAGAAGGTAGATCAACAGTAACAAACTTATTAGAATTTTATGATGAGGTAAGCCAAATCTTACAGGAAAGAGAGGGCTGGGCAGATTGCATATTCCTAGACTTCCAGAAAGCGTTTGACACTGTTCCACATGGGAGACTTATTAGGAAGCTGCAATCAATGGCTAGAATAGGTGGAAATGTTTTGGAATGGATAAAAACTTACTTAGAAGGAAGGGAACAGAGGGTTAGAGTAAGACACTCAGTGTCTGAATGGAGAAGAGCTAGTAGTGGAGTTCCACAGGGTTCAGTTTTAGGGCCACTTTTGTTCCTTGCATATGTAAATGACCTACCAGAGTCTGTAAATTCATTCATGAATATGTTTGCAGATGATGCAAAGATTGTGAAGAAAGTAAAAAACGAGAACAATGGTAGAGAACTTCAGGAGGATCTAAATAATCTGCATGAGTGGTCAGAAAAGTGGCTAATGAAATTCAATACTTCAAAATGTAAGGTAATGAGAATGGGTACAAGTGCAAGAAGGCCCAAGCTTGACTACTCGGTGGCTGGAGTACAACTTCAAGAGACAGAAAATGAGAGAGATCTAGGAGTAAACATACTGGCAGATTTGTCTCCAGAAATACATATAAATGGCATAGTAAGGGCAGCATATGCATTCTTATCAAATGTAAGGGTAGCCTTCAGGCACATGGACAAGGAAATGTTCAGAAATATTTATGTAACCTATGTGAGGCCAAAACTCGAATATGCAGCCCCCTTTTGGAATCCGCACTTGAAAAAGCACATAGCTAAGCTTGAAAAAGTTCAAAGACATGCCACGAAACTGGTGCCAGAAATACGCAATCTCAGTTATGATGAGAGGATGAGGGAATTAGACTTACCATCACTCGAAGCTAGAAGAGTGAGGGGGGATATGGTGACAGTCTTTAAATTCCTTCATGGTTATGATAGAGTGGATAGGGATCGATATTTTGATATGGCTGGCTCTAGAACTAGAGGTCATAGTTTGAAGCTTCGTAAGAAAACTTCTTTGCAGGATGTAAGGAAATACTTTTTCAGTGTAACAGTAGTTGATAATTGGAATTGGCTAAGCGAGGAGGTAGTTAATGCTATCTCAATCCATAGTTTTAAGGACAGGTATGATAAGTATCACTAAGTATAAAATGGAACAGATCAGGAGACGGGAAGATACGAGCTTTGGGCTCTTTCCCATAAACACAATTAGGTAATCACAATTAGGTAATCACACACACACATTCAAAGAAGTGTTCATTAGACGATACAGAACACAGGAAGAGATGGGAAAGATCAAAAACTTGTTGCAAGAGGCAAGAAGGTTAAATGAGGAAAGATATGAAGAAGAGAAGAAAATTTTTCATTTCAGAGTTCTCCCAGACAAAGGGGAGATAAAGAAGATAATGACAGAAGATCAGGGGATGGGGCCCCATTAGGATTGTTATACACAAATGCTCATGGATTAGCTGGTAAGGCAGTAGAATTAAAAGATAGGATTCACAACAGTAAGGCAGATATAGTAGCAATTACAGAGACTAACTTGAGTGAGGACATAAACAGTGTCACAGTTTTTCCTAAGGGCTTCAGAATACTAAGGGTTGAAAGATCTGAGAGGACTGGTGGAGGGATAGCACTGCTCAAAACTGAAAGGATTCAAGTTGAAGAAATAAACTTATCTATAGAAAGTGAGTTCAAGGAATTTCTTGTTGCTCGCATAAATACTGGGTCAGAGAGCATTATAATAACTGTTGTATACAATCCACCAAGGAACCAAAATAGGCTTGAAGTTTATGAGGAAAGTCATATAGGTACTATTGAAGTCATAAACTCAGTTGTTAACATGGCACGGAAAAAAAAATGTAGGATTTTGATTATGGGAGACTTTAATCATAAAGAGATAGATTGGATAAATCTTGACCCACACAGTGGTGAGGACTCATTCGGGGCAAGATTCCTAGATTGCGTACAAGGGAATTTCCTACACCAACATGTAATGGAACCAACAAGGGCCAGGGGTGGGGATGAGCCATCACTACTTGATCTAGTGTTCACAGATAATGTGTTGGATATTGAAAAAATTGAGTATGAACCACCAATTGGAAAGAGTGACCACTGTGTGTTGTTGATGGAGTATATCATTGAAGATATTCTTCCTGAGAGTAGAGGCACCGAGGACATGAGGAGGAACTATCCGAAAGGAGATTACATCAAAATGAATGAGCTTTTTACAGTAATTTACTGGAGAACCTTATTTTACAACAAATCTGTACAAGAAATGTATGACATCTTTTGTGAGAAATATGGGAAGATAGTAGATTGCTGCATACCTGTCACCAAAGTAGGTGTAATTCATGCCAGAGAGAAATGGTTAGATAATGGGTGTAAAAGAGCTAAGGAGTGGAGAGACAAATGCTGGAAACGGTATAGGAGGAGAAAAAACATAAATGCCTGGCAAACCTACAAAAGAGCAAGAAATGACTACCTAAGTAAAAGGAGAGAGGCAGAGACAGACTATGAGAGGGACATCACCAGGAAGGCTAAAGAAAATCCCAAGCTTTTCCACAGCTTTATCAGAGGAAAACTGAAGGTAAAAGAACAGGTTTTAAGGCTAAAGAGAGCGGATGGAAGCATCACTGAGACGGATGAAGAGATCTGCAAAGAATTGAACAAGGAGTTTCAGTCAGTATTTACAGTAGAAAATACCCCACCCCCTCAGATTGCAGTGATAGAAGCTCAAGGGCCGGTACTAGAGAACATCAACCTTACAGCCACAGAGGTATGCAAAGCGCTGATGGAATTAGATGTTCATAAAGCTACAGGTCCTGATGACATATCCCCTCATGTGCTTAAAGAATGCGCAAACTCAATATCAGTGGCACTAAGTATCATATTTAAAAAGTCACTGGAGTCAGGGAAGATTCCAAGATGCTGGAAACAAGCAAATGTGATACCCATCTTCAAAAGGGGAAGGAGGGATACGGCTCTAAACAATAGACCAGTTTCCTTGACCAGCATAGTTTGCAAAGTTATGGAGAAACTACTAAGGAAACATATCTCTCTTCACTTGGAATCCTTCAACTTTTTGTCAGTGAGGCAACATGGCTTCAGAGAAGGTAGATCAACAGTAACAAACTTATTAGAATTTTATGATGAGGTAAGCCAAATCTTACAGGAAAGAGAGGGCTGGGCAGATTGCATATTCCTAGACTTCCAGAAAGCGTTTGACACTTCCACATGGGAGACTTATTAGGAAGCTGCAATCAATGGCTAGAGTAGGTGGAAATGTTTTGGAATGGATAAAAACTTACTTAGAAGGAAGGGAACAGAGGGTTAGAGTAAGACACTCAGTGTCTGAATGGAGAAGAGTTAGTAGTGGAGTTCCACAGGGTTCAGTTTTAAGGCCACTATTGTTCCTTGTATATGTAAATGACCTACCAGAGTCTGTAAATTCATTCATGCATATGTTTGCAGATGATGCAAAGTTTGTGAAGAAAGTAAAAAACGAGAACAATAGTAGAGAACTTCAGGAGGATCTAAATAGTCTGCATGAGTGGTCAGAAAAGTGGCTAATGAAATTCAATACTTCAAAATGTAAGGTAATGAGAATGGGTACAAGTGCAAGAAGGCCCAAGCTTGACTACTCGGTGGCTGGAGTACAACTTCAAGAGACAGAAAATGAGAGAGATCTAGGAGTAAACATACTGGCATATTTGTCTCCAGAAATACATATATATGGCATAGTAAGGGCAGCATATGCATTCTTATCAAATGTAAGGGTAGCCTTCAGGCACATGGACAAGGAAATGTTCAGAAATATTTATGTAACCTATGTGAGGCCAAAACTCGAATATGCAGCCCCCTTTTGGAATCCGCACTTGAAAAAGCATATAGCTAAGCTTGAAAAAGTTCAAAGACATGCCACGAAACTGGTGCCAGAAATACGCAATCTCAGTTATGATGAGAGGCTGAGGGAATTAGACTTACCATCACTGGAAGCTAGAAGAGTGAGGGGGGATATGGTGACAGTCTTTAAACTCCTTCATGGTTATGATAGAGTGGATAGGGTTCGATATTTTGATATGGCTGGCTCTAGAACTAGAGGTCATAGTTTGAAGCTTCGTAAGAAAACTTCTTTGCAAGATGTAAGGAAATACTTTTTCAGTGTAAGAGTAGTTGATAATTGGAATTGGCTAAGCGAGGAGGTAGTTAATGCTATCTCAATCCATAGTTTTAAGGACAGGTATGATAAGTATCACTAAGTATAAAAATGGAACCGATCAGGAGACGGGAAGATACGAGCTTTGGGCTCTTTCCCCTAAACACAATTAGGTAATCACAATTAGGTAATCACACACACACACACACACACACACACACACACACACACACACACACACACTAAGCTTGAAAAAGTTCAAAGACATGCCACGAAACTGGTGCCAGAAATACGCAATCTCAGTTATGATGAGAGGCTGAGGGAATTAGACTTGCCATCACTCGAAGCTAGAAGAGTAAGGGGGGATATGGTGACAGTCTTTACATTCCTTCATGGTTATGATAGTGGATAGGGATCGATATTTCGATATGGCTGGCTCTAGAACTAGAGGTCATAGTTTGAAGCTTCGTAAGAAAACTTCCTTGCAGGATGTAAGGAAATACTTTTTCAGTGTAAGAGTAGTTGATAATTGGAATTCGCTAAGCGAGGAGGTAGTTAATGCTATCTCAATCCATAGTTTTAAGGACAGGTACGATAAGTATCACTAAGTCTAAAATGGAACCGATCAGGAGACGGGAAGATACGAGCTTTGGGCTCTTTCCCGTAAACACAATTAGGTAATCACAATTAGGTAATCACACACACATATATATATATATATATATATATATATATATATATATATATATATATATATATATATATATATATATATGACTCTATTGCATATGAGAAACACGTGAATTTTATAAATTTGAATGGCTATGGTTATGTAAGGAAATTTAAAGAAATTTTGAGATCCTTAGTACTTTCGAGTGTATTTATCTATTACTCCCCTTCAGAGATATTTAATTTATAGAAACAAAAGAAGAAATATATATATATATATATATATATATATATATATATATATATATATATATATATATAATATATATATATATATATATATATATATATCTATCTACGTAGTCACTGTGGCTCAAGCGGTAGTGTCCGCGACTGAGGCATCAGGTCGAGGGTTCGCGCCCCGTCACGGTCTGAGGTTAAGAAGGGCATGCACCCAGGGTAATGATTACATCCGTTGTTGTCAGGTATATATATATATATATATATATATATATATATATATATATATATATATATATATATATATATATATATATATATATATATATATATATATATATATATATATATATATATATATATATATATATATATATATATATATATATATATATATATATATATATATATATATATATATATATATATATATATATATCTATCTATCTATCTATCTATCTATCTATCTATCTATCTATCTATCTATCTATCTATCTATCTATCTATCTATCTATCTATCTATCTATCTATATATATATATATATATATATATATATATATATATATATATATATATATATATATATATATATATATATATATATATATATATATATATATATACCCGAGACAATAACAATACAGGAAAAAGCAGGACTGGCATTAAAAGGTGCAGGGCCCAATTGGGAACAATTTCGGTTGGCCCCAGGTTCCCAGACAACTTGCACCAAGGTCTGTAGAATCATAAAAATATAAAACAGTCTATTATAGACTTTATATATATGTGGTAGAATGGAAAACAATCAAAATGTGCATTTAAAAAAATGCATTCGAGTTACTAGACCAAGTAGGCTGCAAGCTACATTTTAATATAAAATTGCATACATGTTAGCCGACAAGTAACAAGCAAAATTTTTATATCACCTCTGAAAAGTACATAGTCACAATACAATGTTTATTATTGACTGTGAAATTATTTATTAAAAATATTAGTTCATTTTTGTTCAGAAAAAAAATCAGAATATAAGTGCACTGTTGAAAACAAATTATCGTTTTTGGACTTCTAAAACTCACTTAACATTCATATACTATAAATGAGTCATATTATTATTGCCTTTTATTATGAGAAAGTTATTTTTCTTGCTTTTTTCTCTGCAAAGTATTTCAGAATTTTGTCTAAGTTTAAACTCCTGCTAATTTCATATTTAATAGACAAAACTGCCAAATTGTTCAAACGTTCTTGCTGATATTGATAAGTTTTAGCATGGAAAACCTCCTTTCTCCAGATGCCACAGTCACTGGAATTGTCAAGATAATCTGAAGAGCAATAAATAAATTTAGAAATGTGGTAGACCTGTTGTTGCAAGAAAGGAATTCAAGCATTTTCATGGGGCTTTGAATCTCTGATGGCAGAATTGGCTTTAGTACCTCCAATTCCTCACAAAGCATGCATCCATCTATATCAGTCAATTTTGTGGTTTTGACTTGATCTTCTTTCAGTGCCAGCTTGACTTCTGTCAATGCCACTTTCAGGTCTGCTTCACATTTTCTTATGGTGTCTTTGGACAGGTCCTGAAAGTTCACAAGAATTCAAATTAATTTTGATACTTTTCCAGTTGTTCAACTCGTGGCTGAAGTGTTTGCAGAGTTTTATCTACCACTTGATTAAAACACTGCACTCAGAAGGCTTATTTTGGATCTGGCAAAGATTCATCTGCAGATTCATAATCATTTTTTTTTCATAAGCGCTTAATCTGAGTCTTGAATACAGGCTCAGCATCTAGGTCTTTGGCAAATTCACTAGAGTTAGTCAAGGCCTCATCAACATCTCTTTCCCTGTGATGTCTTTAACCAGTTACAAAGCTTTTGGAATGAAGAAAGCCCTGTAGCAACATTCATGGTATCACTCTGAAGTTCCTTACTCACAAATTTACATGTCTGAGTAAGGAGTACCAGAAAACTAGTGATACCAGAAACTTGTAATCTCTCATTTCACTGACTAGTGATTTAGCATCACTTTTTGCTTTAGCATCATCAGAGTTTTCTGCCAACTCTTCTAGTGCATTACAAACTTCAGCAGCTTGGTACCGTACAGCTTTGAAACTTTCCATTTTACATCCCATCATGTTTCAGAGAGAGGTTTTACAGACAGACCTGTCACATGTTTCCTAAAAACAGTCCATCTTTTAGCAGATGATGCAAAAAGGGTGTAAATACACTGAAGAGTTCCATTGAAAGTCATTGCATCTGGACATGTCTTGGTCATGTCTCCCAAATTTAAGTTGTAGTTGTGACATGCACAAGGTGTAAAGAAAGCTCTCAAATTCTTCTGTAGAAGAAGTACCCGCACACCTGAGGTGTGTCCCTTCATATTGGCACCATTATCATATCCTTGTCAATGGATATCTTCAACATCCAGCTCTAATATTTCAAGTTCATGTAGAAGGGTGTTGTACAAATTTACACCTATGCTACTTTCCACCACTAAAATCTTGATATGTTCATATACTCCTGCTGGAGCATATGATTGTACACCATCAGCTACATATCTAATTACCATTGAAATGTGCTCCTGATGACTGATGTCAGGAGTTCACTCAAGAATTACCGCAATACTCTTAAAAGCCTTGATTTGCAAAATGATTTCCTATAGAACACCTTAACCCATTATATTAATAAGTTCATTCTGGATTCTTTTCCCTAAATAATGATCATGTATTTCCTTATTCTGGATTTCTTGTGAATAATCTTGCATTACTGGCTCAAATTTTCCTAGCAACTCAACAACACCAAGGAAATCCCCATTATGTGGTGTTCCCATGTGCTCTTCAGATTCCCAAAATGGCAAGTTTCTTTCTGCCAGAACATGCACTGTGGCTACCAGTCACTCAAAAACTTGATGCTAGCCTTTTGCTTCTTGTCTGATTAGTTTTACTACCACTTCATCGATAGTTTTTTTCAGGAGATAATCTTTGCTGCAGTTCACAAAAACTAAGCATAACTTGCAAATGCCATTTGGATTCTCATGCTCAGCTACTTTTGTATAAATGTTCGGTCAGATATTAAAACCACTACTTGCTACGTTATCAAAAAGCTTCAAGTAGTAACAGAAGATTTTTATCAATTGATACAGAGTATATTAGCCATGGATGATCTACAATTTCCCCATTTGGCAGTTTTCTTTAGCCGTGAAATTTTGAGAAACGTGATCCATTCTCATTCTTGGGGAAAAATTCTACTATAATTGTAGGTGGTCCTTTTTTCCACTAAATAGTCCCTGATACTCTGACTTAATATTTCTGGCCATGTTGCAGGATCATCTGTTAATTCTATATGACTGGCAGATACTGAATTCCCATTCTCTTTTGCCTCCGGGCATCAGCAGGCATGTCAATAGGCAAGTTTCCTTGTTTGTCATATTCTACACTTCCGGAATGGCCTATCTCACTTTCAGTAAATAAGTTCCCACTCTGATTGTCTTGCATAACTTCTTCAGACTGGCTTCCTTCGGTGTCATCATCTTCACTGTGTTGTGGTTGTACTTGCTTTTCTGCATTTTCTGGGATAGTTTCCTGAAATACTTATTTCATACACCTTTCTCCTTTTCTGCTTCGGCCTTCTTTGCCTTTGCTACAGCCCTCTTCTTACTGCCACTCAAATTATCTGCCGATGTCTCTTAGTCTTTCACTCATATTTACAGAAACAAAACAAAAAAAAACAAAAAAAAAAAGTGTCATCTAGCACAGAAATGATAAAAACACAACATACTGTACTTTATCACCGATCCATATATGTCATAAAGAATTCAGCAGACATCACATTATTTTTGTTAAAAGTAATAAACTTGACTTGTATCATATAATTTAGTAAGTGCAGGGTATACATCTAATATGTCTATATTTGTAGGTCTTAATTACCTAGATTTATATATGTAAAAGAGCGGGCAGGGAAATTTTTCGAGTATTACCCAAAACTTTATTTGGGAAACAATGGAATTACCTCTAGATGTGAAATAAAGCCAGGTATGTTTACACATGTTATTTATTTACTAGGTTATTTAAAACAATACTTGTTCTGTCTGTTAATATGACTGAATAAAACAGAAAGCATATAACACCTGCCTATCGCTTCTTTTGAAAAGCCGCCCCTAACTAAAGGAATGATTGAGAAAATTAATTCATCTTCATTGTCACATCGTACATTATGATATACGATCATCTTTAACCAGATATCTTACGAACATTTTGTACTTCTCTTTACAGTAATCTTTGAAAAATCAGTGACTTCATATTTCAGATACAAATGGCTTATATCTTGGTCACTAAAACTTACCTCATTTATGGGTTCATGACACAAAATTAATCCACTAGCAGTAAGATCACTGAGCTCTATAAGTTCCCGTCAATTGTGTTTACACAGTTGGAAGGGAAACTCATACCTTGAGATGGAACCCAACGTAAATCTGACGACCTCTAGAAAATTTGGTCAGTCACCACGTCAAAGAAAACGTTTTTTAACAATGCGGAGTAAACTCAAAGAAACTGAGGCCCTCATGTCGCATCTATCACAAAAATTTATAAATTTACACCATTTGGGAAAATTTACCCCTGTTTCCGACCCCTTCTGTAAAATTTAAATACTTAATTGCAAATATAGGCCTACTATATATTTTGCAACAGAGATGTGCATGTGCATAAATATGCAATATAGTAATTTAATCACATGATACTATTAAACAAAGTTCTATAGGTTATAGATACTTAAAAGCCGGTACAATTTTATTTACGTATTTGTCTTTTACATTTTTTCAGAGAAATTATTTTTTATAATGTTCTGTAATTAGTATATTATTGAATTCAGATACAGTAAAAAAATTCAAAACATAAACTGTATAAATAAACACTACCAACTCTGTACAATTCTATCTCTCTGTCTACCTTGGCTGTACATAAATAAAAGAAACAATAAGGGGATTACTTTGCTCTATGGGCAATGACAAGGGAGCTAGCGACCGTTCAGATGGCACTGCTGGAGTGCCACAGCCCACTGATGCTCCTGGCTCTTCCACAACATGTGTCACTTCATAATGCCAACTCCTCTACTGCCCATACCACAGGGCTACCTCTGTAAGATGCAGCCCACTGGCAACAGCAGATGCCCATCAGAGCTGCATCACAATCGCTCGCCACTCATTCCTATTCCTGGCACGCTCACTTGCTTCCCTCACATCCATCCTCCCATCATTCAGGGCTCTCCTTACTCTATCCATCCTCCCAAACCTAGGCCTCCCTCTAGCATTTATCCCATCAACTTTCTCATTCATCACCTTTTTCAGCAATCTTTCATCATCCATCCTTTCCACATGGCCAAACCATCTCCACACACCCATTCTTGCTCTCACCACTTCATTCCTAACCCTATCCAACCGAGATACACCAGTCATACTTCTCAGGCATTTCATCTCAAACATATTTAGTTTCTGTCTCTCACTTACTTTTATACCCCATAACTCTAATCCATACATCACAGTTGGCACAACCACTTTCTCATACAAAACTTCTTAAAATTCATTTCCAACCCTCTATTTTTCATCACTCCTTTCTACGCACCCAACACATTACATCCTTCATTCACTCTGTAACACACATCTGCTTCCACTCCACCATTTGCAGCTATAACCGAGGCTATATACTTAAACTGATCAACTTCCTCAAGTGTCTCTCAATTCAACACAACATTCAATCCAGCATCATCCTCATTTCTTGTACACTTCATAACCTTACTCTTTCCCACATTCAATCGCAACTTCCTCCTCTCACACACTATTCCAAATTCTGACACTAATTGACACAGCTTTTCCTCTGAATCTGCCACCACCACAGTATCATCTGCAAACAGCAACTGATTCAGCTCCCACTTGTTATCATCCCCATCCACCATTCTCAAACCTCGACCACGCACTCGCTCGTTCACCTCTCTTACGACTCCATAAATATACAAACTGAACAGCCATGGTGACATCACACATTCCTGTCTCAGTCCCACACTCACTGGAAACCACTCACTCACTTCATTCCCTACCCTAAGACAAGCTCTACTGCCTTTATACACATTCTTCACTGCATGCAACAGTTTACCATCACTTCCATATAACCTCAAAACATTCCACATTGCCTCTCTATCAACTCTATAATATGCTTTCTCCAGATCCAAAAATGCAAAATATATATCCTTACCCTTTGCTAAATATTTCTCACATAACTGCCAAACTATAAAAATCTGATCTATACAACCTCTACCTCTCCTAAAACCACTCTGCACCTCTGCAATCACATTTTCTGTCTTATCCCAAATCCTATTTATCAGTATCCTACCATACACTTTTCCTACGGCACTCAACAAACTTATACCCCTAAAATGATTGCATTCATACACATCTCCCTTACCTTTGTACAGGGGCACTATACAAGCAATCACCCATTCCACTGGCACCACTGACTATATAAAGCATATATTAAACATTCTCACTAACCATTCCAATGCAGTCACACACCCCTTCTTTCAGCATCTCTGCTCTCACACCATCCATTCCAGGTGCTTTACCTGCTTTCGCTTCATACAATGCCCTTTTCACCTCCTCTCTTGTAATCTCTCTCTCATTTTCATATCCCATTACTGGCACTTGAACACCACCCACTGCCACTATAGCTGCCTCTCTATTTTCCTCAACACTCATCTATCACTGTCTCTTCCATCCTCGATCCACCCTTCCTTATTCTTTTCACTTCTTTCCAAAACTTCTTTTTATTCTCCTCATATGACTTACTAAAATCCTGTCCCCACCTAACATTTGCCAACCTCTTCTCTTCCTCTACTTTCCACTTGGTTTCCACATTTTCTCCCTATATCTTTCATACTTCTCCCTACTGTTACACTGCAGCCATTCCTCAAAAGCCCTCTTTTTCTCTTCCACCTTCATTTTCACCCCTTCATTCCACCACTCACTGGCCCTCCTCATGTCACCTCCAAAAAACCTCTTTCCACACACATCACTTGCATGTCCCACAAAACATTCTTTCATCAACCCCCATTCCTCCTCTAACTCCCCAACTTCTCTTTCTTTCACCCTGTTATAAGCCACTTTCAACCTGTCCTGATATTCCTGTCTCTTCTCTGGCTTTTTCAACTCTTCCACCTTCACCATTTCCCTTCTACATCCCCCCACTCTATTCCCCCACTCTTTTGCTACTACCATTTTTGCTTCAACCAAAAAATTATCAGACATCCAAGCAGTCACACTGCATGCACATCTTTCACTCTACCAATCAAGCGCTTTGCTACCAGCACATAATCCATCAATGCTCTTTCTTTCACTCTTCCATTTGCCATGCTCATCTATGTATACTTATAATCACTGCTGTTCTTCGTAAAACATGAATGTGGTGTTACATATATATTACACTCTAGGACAGGGCCCCCTTAGGCGCGGGGTCAAATTGGGAGCAATTGGTCCTGGGTAGAAGGTTTTGAGATTTGTGAACAGAGGTAAGTGTGAACAGTGTTAAGTGAACTTCCTTTGATTAAGATGATAACTTTTACTACATCATTCAGAACACCTCTAAGACTGTCTGGGACCCTTTAGCAGCCAGCACTTCATGGTGGATGTACCAGTGACTCCAAATAATGTCATTACTAGCTGCAACTGATAGTGTAGTTACAATCCCATTGTTTTTACCTGTCAAGGTTGCTGATTCATTAGATAATTTCTTTGCAGTTGGCTCAGCTCAAGTCCTGTCTTGTCTCCTCCTCCCACCTGCTCTCTCTCTCTCTCTCTCTCTCTCTCTCTCGCTCTCTCTCTTGTATGAATGACTACTTGTGGATTATTATTATTATTATTATTATTATTATTATTATTATTATTATTATTATTATTATTATTATTATTATTAATAATAATATTATTATTATTTTTATTATTATTACATTTCACTTATTGCTTATACAGTATAACTGCTTACGATGTGGCAACCCATTGAACAAGAGTTTGCAACCCAGTACTGGGTCCTGACCCGTACTATGAAGAATCCTATAGTGTAGGGTGCCGCAGAATTGCTTGTCTTGGGTTATTAGAAAAGTATCCAAATTTAGTGAAAAAATACACATAATTTTGCCTATCTCAAGTTCTGATATATGTGAGCAAGCCTTCTCAGCTATTACTGTACCACAATATAATTCAAAGAAAGAAATAGGCTGCCAAGTCTTGAAGATGATGAACATGTTGTGATCTCAGTCATTAGGCCTAGTATCAAAGTTTTGTTCTCTCAGTATCAACCAAGACCAATATCAAAATAAATTCATAGCTATTTTAAGTGTTGGTTATTTAATGAGTTGGTTTGTTTCTCTCTTACAGCTGTTCTTTATGTACATTTGTATTTTGTATGTGCTTTTATTCATATTCTAGCAAAAGAAAATTTAAACTGCTTTTGTACATATCATGTGGTTTTATTCATATTCGAATAAAAATATGAATATCTGCATATATTTTATTTAGTATTTTATTCATATTCCAATAAAAAAAAATTCTAACATGGTTGTTTGATTACACCATTACTATGATATATTCCACCTTCACTTAAAAAAATCAAGTTGCTATCAAGGGGGCCCCAAGATTCTAATCGACTTCAGAAGTGTGCCTTGAGTCTATGGAGGCTGGGAGTCCCTGCTGAAGACACTAGCTAATCTAACATGACCTTACTAGAATGCAAATATGTGTAAGTCATTTGACAAGATGTACAATAATATAAATACAGGATAGACAAATATTCACTTTAGCACCCCAAATTAGGTAAAAATCTCATATAAAATTAGCTTAGGTTTGGTTAGATAAATGCACCCCACTGTAAGAAAGGAGCTGATAACTTTTCTTTTTTATGAGTGTGACACCGGGACAGGCAGAAACTGCCCTCATCAATAAAGGCCCTGGCACAAGAAAATACCAAGGTTAAGGACAAGGCAGAGATGACAATGTCACACAAAGGAAAACCACAGACAGAGAAAACAGTCAAATTACAGAGGACCCAGAGAAGACGATAGATCTGCTTTTTGAAGGATAAAAGGTCACAAGAATCAGGAAAGACAGAAGGAGGAAGAGAGCTCCAGAGTCTGGAGGTAGATGGGAAGAAGCAGTCGCTGCACCGACCAATCCGCGAGCTACAAATCTCCACACAGTACCTGTGAGATGAGGCCACTTGGCGAGTGTTACGCAGCCTCGGCAGTGGGGGAGGGATGCAACTCGCCAACTCATCAGAGCAGCGATGGAAGTAGTAGCAATAGAAAAGAGAAAGGGAAGATACCTTATGGCGAAGAGAGAAAGAATCCAGATTAGAAGTAAGAGAAGGATCATTAATGATTCTGATTGTCTTAGATTCAACCCTATCAAGAGGATAAGTATAAGAAGAAACACCCCAGATGTGTGAGCAATATTCTAAACAGGGATGGATAAGACCTTTGTAAATTTTAAGTAACAGCAAAGAGGAAAAGTAATGACGAAAACGAAACAAAACCCCAAATTGTTTGGATGAAGATTTAGAAATTTGGCTCATGTGATTCCTCCAAGACAAGTTACAGGCTATATGGATTCCTAATATGTTGATAGAGTTAAGAGGGTAAATTTCGTTAGTTTCGAAAACATTAGGGTTATCAGGAGGAGAAGATAAAGAGATAGCCAGAAACTGTGCCTTGGAGGCATTGAATTTAACTAAATTTTGAGTGCCCCACTCAGATACTCTCTGCAAACTAGAGTTAAGAGTAGAAGAAAGTGATACGAGACTGCTTCTGAGTAACAGATGAAGGTTGTGAAGAAATGGCAGAGGAAAAGTGAAGGGTAGAATCATCAGCACAGGCATGAAGAAGAGAGGAAGATGGGGACTGTAGATGATCATTGATGAAGAGAAGGAACAGAGTAGGTGAAAGAACAGAGCCCTGTGGAACACCACTGGTAACAGAGAAAGGGCTAGATGTTGCACCATCAACAACTACAGATATAAAACGGTCAGTAAGAAAACTGGAAACCAGAGAACAGAAAGAAGGGGTAAAGCCACAGGCAGGGAGTTTGGCCAACAAAGACTTGTGCCAGACTCTGTCAAAAGCCTTAGAGATATCAAAGGCGACGACAAAGGATTCTATTGCAAGTTTTTGTCATTTTTCAATGTTTTATGTTTTAATTAAACATTTTCAAAAATCATTATCAACGCTATATGACTATATATCCCTTACCGAAGTCCAGTCATCCAGTATCGTCATTTTCATTAATAAGGAATACAACTTATAATATCATACACATATTTGTTGGATTAGCTACTATTTAGCACGATGAAATAAAAATACGACAGCAATTCTACTCAGATTATTCACATTTTGTCACTGGAATTATTGTACCTCAGGGCGTCAAGGCATTACTTCCCCCTCCAGTGACCACAGCTTTTGCCAGATTTCTTAAACAATGTAAACCTAGGATACCATATTGTTAGTTAGCTAAACACACATAAATGGATTTCATAAACGCATCTGACGCGGTTCTGTGTATGGCTAGGATCCCGTACGGAATCTTAGCCATACACAAAACCGCGTCAGATGCGTTTATGAAATCCATATGTGTGTTTCTAGCTAACTAACAGTATGGTATCCTAGGTTTACACTATTTAAGAAATTGGGCCATTATGTTTACTTCTCAGGCATTAACTTTGGTAGAATTTTAATTTAGTCAACGACCTCCTAATAAAGCTGAATGCTCACCAGTTCGGTAGCCTTAAGTTCACAAACTAGCACAGGAGAGAAGGGAAAACTATTCTTGGATTTGAGGCAGCTATTTTCGCCTTCACTGCGAAGGAAGTATTCCACATACAGCACTGCGCATCTCTACAGTTTAGTATTTTGTTTGCATTTGAATTAGGTAAGTCTTTAAAAAAATATATCACCATTTCTCAGTCTGGATTTTTCATTAGAATTAATTTTTATATCGAAATTGATTATATCATTAAAAAATAAGTGAGCAAATAAGCTCCCTTTTATCTGATTCTTTAACAGTAAATGAGGTAGTGGTACTAGACTTAGTTCTAATATTATGCATTTCCGCAGAAATGAGATATTACCATGGCAACAGTAAATTGTGGGTATTATTTTAGTTATGGGGATTAATATTTATATAAATAGACCCCCCCCCGGCTAGAGAGGACGCATTCTCCTATGTTAGGTTAGGTTAGGATGCAACAAAAATGTGTTTTTTCGACACATAATCCCCTCTTCTAAAAAATTTATCAAATTGTGGGTAACCATTAGGCATTATCATGTTGCTAAAGCGAGGGTAAATGTTATTGTGTATTACCTTCGTTGAACATATGAATATCTTTTAACAAAATGCATAGGTTTCAAAAAAAAAAAGTTTCCATATTTTAAAACAAAATTGTTCTTGTTGGACAAAGCTGTATACCAAACATATGTAGAAAGAAAAAAATCATCTTTGGCTTCATCATCATTCTGGCTAATCTTTAAAGTGATTTCTTTCTCATGGTTTATGGTTTATTACAAATTATTTTTGCTTTCTTTTATGTCTGGATTTGAGTGATAATGGCCTCCCATTTCTATTCTGAATCACTGATTTTATTTAGAGTCTCCTCCATCCCTATAATTCCAACAAATTCGAAATACCCTCATGAATATATTTTCATTTAAAATGTGAATAAAAATATCTTTCCTATAGGTATATGCCAACCACTCACTTTATTCCAGACTTCTTCATGGAAGCCTACATTTTATTTAATTTGATTTGCCTACTGCCACATTCATTGATGTTAGATGAGTTTTAATAGTGAAAATAAATTGATTGTTGTCGTTGCCGTAAAAAAATTATTTCAACTAAAAAAAAAAAATTTCAAAGTAAGTGATTTTTTCAAGTATTTATTTTACTCATATAGGTGATAATCATATATATTTCATTTAAGAAAATTAACCTCTTCCAAACGTTACTTGATTTATGCAAGAGCATATAACGAACAGTTACATTTAGTTTCAGTACTGTTATTTTTACTTCATAAGATTTCATTATAAGATCATTTATCATATCTAACTCCTCATTCACATCATATATATATTACAAATCTTAAAATTATTTAAATAAGGTTCATGGTATTTAAGTTTCTGGAGTTTTGATAATTTCTAAAGCATATTCTATAGCCTTGTACACCTTGAAAATTGTTTTAAACATGAACATTTGGGGTCCTCGATTTACGTCAGAGTTCCATTCCTGATATGAGATGTAATCCAAATTTCAGTTTGATACTCGTAAATTAGCACCTATAATAGTGAAGCAGTATTGTTTCTTCTTTTTCCATGCATTTCACTATCTCTAATTTCACTTCCATGGTGATGGGTTTCCTTTTCTTGCCATCAGAAGAATCTGCTTTACTTTTTGGAGACATAATATAGGCCAAAAATATAAAAAAAAAAAGCAAAATAATTTATTGGAGATGTGTTGTAACCACGAAATATCGTAACTTGCGGACAATGTGCACCAGGGACCCCCTGTATACACATCTAATACATGAATGCCGTACTCTTTTTTTGGGGACTTCAGTGTTAAGTTCAGTGTGTCTTGATGTTAGGTTTAATTTAGTTTTTCAAAATTTCAAATAGTTTTTGTGAAATGCTGAATAATATTAAAAATTTCACCAACACTGGTCATCTGAGCATACTGGAAGTAATGAGCCCTTAGTAACTGTTCCCAGGGTCCTTTAACTCAGTGGATAATGTTATTATACTTCTGTTTCACTTTATAAAGAAGGCTGTAATTGAAAGAATGTGCATTATGCTCTTCTTTTGAGCACTGTCGAATGAATACAAAAGCTCCCATACTTATGAACAACAGTTACAAACATTCACAGATATGAACAAAACCTACCCATTATGTACCCATGTATTAAGGTATGTATTACTCTAAGTACCTAATTGTGCTTACAGGAAAGAGCCACATACTCTTGGCTCATTTTCTCCTGGTAGGTTGTATTGTGCTGTAGTTTTATTACTTTATTACTTTTTTTTATGTAATAGTTAAATGCATTTAGCCTAAGCATTGTATACTACTGCATAGTGTGTACTGTACCCTGTACAGTATTTTTTTTTACCTAAGCACAACTTACAAACAGTTCTACTTATAAACAGACTTCTGGAACCTGACTCGTTCATAGGTTGGGAGTGTCTGCTTGCTTTGATTCTTCATTATTCTTTTATATTATTGTCTCTACAAACGCCTTGCAACCAGACTCTGAGGAACTAAAGAGTATACAGTTTATCTGTGCGGACTACTTGTTTAGATTCATTATTACACTTCTTTTATTGAGGCAAGTCAGAGGATGTAAGTTGTGACTACTGTATTCCAGTTTCAAAGCTTACAAATCAGATGACATAAGGTTTGACTATTGTCTATGTTTCAAAGCCAAATTAATCTTTTATAAATGCACATAGATTACAATCAAACTTGACAGAAAAATTTTATTAATTTTGAAACGATGTATGGTGAATAATGATGGACTTTGTTATTAACACTATTGTAATATAGAGTTGCTAAAGTATTGTCATATTTCTCAAAAAGAAACCCTTCTTAGTCATTAATATGTTTTGTAAGGGTTTTCGACCCTTTCTGAACTAATTAAATATAGAATACATGTCAATAATGTTATTTTACTATAACCTCAGTACATTTGTACCATGGAATGCTCTCTCTTACTTTTCGTAATAAATACTTAGGAGAATGTGGTTCTCGTTGGCGACTGGTTTACTGTATAAGAATTTAATTTTTCTCAAAATTTAAAGTATAATAATTCTTAAATTCCAAAGATATCCTTGGAGTACCTGTATATGTAAAACTCTTCAACTGGAAGACATGAGATGATCTTGTTAGGAAGTTCATCATATTCTCCACTCACATGATGTTAGTTCCTCACTTTACTTAATTTTTTGAATGCATACCTTTCTGCAATTTTTTACATTCCTTCATATCTTCCATACATTAAAGAAGGAAAAAATAGAAGGAGTTACTTTAGTATATGAAAGTCTGCCTATTGTTCTATTCCAGAAGGAGAGTGGGAAAAACATACGTAGATCATCCTTTTATTATTTTCTGTATAAACATAAATATAAAACTATATAAGGGTAAAGATATTCACATGGTGAACACCTGTGCCACTCTTAATATCTGTGCAGTGATATCAATGCCACTTCAAAAAAGAAATCCATCTTAATAAATCATGGACATACAATAGACGACTGACTAAAGTAAAATCAGACAAGTTGGAAGGAGTATATAGGATTTTTAATAGCCCATTCTTAATTATCAAAGCATTGATAATCAGAACGGATGTTGCAGTCTTTTTCACAGTGATTTACATATTACTGGTTGCAACTATATAGGTAATTATTAGCAAAAATGATGCACTTGCATTTTATAAACAGACTACTTGTTAGTACACAATACACTTGTTACATGTGGGAATCCAGTTTTGTGAAGGTTATTCTCAGAAAGGATTAAAATCTGGCAATGAATTAATTAAAAATTAAATGTATTGGTGATCCAGAAATCACCAACTTTAATAACCAGCCTAAATAATCAGAGCCCACAGCATGACAGTGATTACCTTAACATGCAGATGTCTAGGATATCCCATTGTGATACTGTGAGCATGTACAGTATATGCAAACTGTAGTTATGACATATATTCAAGAAGTCATGAAAGGAACCATTATAATAGAATTTACTGTTAGTATTTTGTGGCTACGGTTTCCCTTTGGCAGAGACTGCCATATCTTGTTAACAGCATATTGTATTGAGATTACAGAGTAAGTTGTAAGTAATATATAATGTTACAAAAAAATTTAATACTGTACTAGATATTAAATACACAACCACATTAAAATCACATTTTCGACAATGGGATCTTTTTGCGGTTCGAATACTTCATACTGCATGAGGCAATCACAGATAACGGTAATAATTAAAATATTTCAAAATTCAACTGTGGGATGAGAGTCCCAAAGCTCATTACACAAATTTTAACACTATTAAACCCTTCTTGTCACACTCTGAAGCTGTACAAGTTTGTTGGGGTGTAAAACAATACCTCATATAACTTAGGCACCCACAAAGATAAAGTATATACATCATTACAAGAAATTTTGGAATTGGTATTGGAAAAGTTTATTCTTGTTGTAGGAAATCACAGGTTATCCAACCTTTCAGTGATAGCCAAAACAAAGGCAGTTAGATAAACCAGATCACTGAGGATGTATATGCACATATGAATGGTTGACTTCCTACTACGTGTATATAAAAAAGTAGTTTTCAAAGAATTTTTGACTTTTGCTATTTGTCTTACATAGTGGCATTAGTCCTTTTCTAAATGTCATGTGCTTTGCTGTCAGCATGGTTTTTAAGAACATTTGACCTACGATACAGTCTTCATACTGTAAGATTTTTTGTTCCTGCTTTGCTAATGGTCTACTTGCTTTAACTATTATAATACTAACATCAGTGTCTTGCATATATGCCTGTTTTGGTGCTACTTTGGCTTGTTATCTAAAAGGAGAAAAATATCTACACTGTATTTTGGCTTATTATCTAAGGCTAAAAATGCTAAGTAGAGGTTAGGTTAGGTTAGATTAGGAATCTAGGTAACAAAGAAGATAACAAGCATATCTTTGGAAATTAGGTAACAAACTAGCTTTCTTGTTGTAGATTACAATATAAAGTGTAGTTCGCATACCAAAGTAGATTCATGACATGTAGATACAAGCCAAAGTATCACTCCAGTTTTCCAATTTTTAATGTTCTTTACATAACATATATCAATAAAATAATAAAGGTGGGTCTTTCAAATCTACATAATTCTCAGTAATCACATAACTATCATTATTTACAAAGATGTACTATATATTTTTGCCTGCTAGCGTATATATATATATATATATATATATATATATATATATATATATATATATATATATATATATATATATATATATATATATATATATATATATATATATATATATATATATATATACAGGTGGTCCTCGACTTACAATGTTTCGAGGTTACGAGACATCTCCCATAAATATTTAATAAATAATTTTTTTGACCTACGTGGTCTGCGTCGTAAATATGAAAGACACACGCTGCACAGTTTGTTGAGTGTGGTGGAAGAATACGTCATCATGCAGCATTGTTACGTACATATATATCAAGTTAATGATGCTAATCATTTATTTGTTTATATACTTGGCTATGTTAAGGGCTTAGTTTGAAGCTATATACAAAACTACCATATGCATAGTAGTAAAAATGATCTTCACGTAGAACAGTTTGTTGAGTGTGGCAAAAGAATACATGGTTGTGTACGTATATATCAAGATAATGGTTTTATTTATCTTTTTTAAGCATTTGGTTATGTGAATGACCTAGTTTGAATTTATTTACAAAATTACCAAACACATGAACATACTCGTAAATAAGAACTTCGCCCTCCAAACAGTTTGTTGAGCATGGCGGAGGAATATGTCATCAAGAGGCATTAGACTGAGGAAGACGCATCACCCATTTGTTAGTGCTATATTGAGTCATGAGTTCTCTCACGGCTCAATATAGAATGAAGTACTAAACCCTGGTTTCCTTGGTATTACCCATCTTCTTTTACAAGACTTTCCATCACAGTTTGTGATAGCATGATTTGAGTATCAATACAAAAGTTTGTTTAAGCCGTGTCCTCCACACAAATTACAGTACATCTGGCAAGTTGGGTGCCGTGGAGGAAGAAATGCCAATCCCAAAGCCCAAGAGTACAGGAGTACAAGTAAGCAACACAATAAAGTATACTGTCTGTGTATATATATATATATATATATATATATATATATATATATATATATATATATATATATATATATATATATATATATATAATATAATATATATATAAACAAATTTTGACCC
>JAXCGZ010009448.1:22500-105000 GCA_037179515.1 Halocaridina rubra | reverse complement strand
ATATATAAATATATATATATAATATATATATATATATATATATATATATATATATATATATATATATATATATATATATATATATATATATATATATATATATATATATATATATATATATATATATATATATATATATATATATATATATATAATATATATATATATATATATATATATATATATATATATATATAATATATATATATATATATATATATATATATATATATATATATATATATATATATATATATATATATATATATATATATATATATATATATATATATATATATATATATATATATATATATATATATATATATATATATATATATATATATATATATATATATATATATATATATATATATATATATATATATATATATATATATATATATATATATATATATATATATATATATATATATATATATATATATAATATATATATATATATATATAATATATATATATATATATATATATATATATATATATATATATATATATATATATATATATATATATATATATATATATATATATATATATATATATATATATATATATATATATATATATATATATATATATATATATATATATATATATATATATATATATATATATATATATATATATATATATTAATTAGGCCCTGTGCTGCACTTTTAATAGATGCATGTTGAAACCTTCAAGTTTCAACATGCATCTATTAAAATGCAGCACACGGCATAATTAATATTTATATTTCTTGATAATGTTTAATATTTTCTTACAGTACATGGCTCTGGTGGTAGGGTATTTGCACTGGGAAAATGCTGAAGATCAGATTATTTATTGCAACCTTATACTTTGGAAAGTTACTCACCATATTTTAAGTCAGTGAAAGCCGTTTTAATACTGATAGGGTGTGTATCTTTTACTCCATTACTTCACTTCTCACCCAGAAATCTAAATCCTTGTTGTTAAGGAAGGAAGAATGATGTTCTGCTATTTCCTGCACGTCATTAAATGAAAATTAAAAGTGTTTGGGGAGCATGAAACTTGCACTTCCATCTTCCCTGAATTTTTTTTTCTAACCTTAGAACTGCTGTCTACTACCTGACACCTCATGTTGTTAATTTTGTATTAACCATCATGTTGGCTTCAGTAGGATATGGTCTCGCTAATAGATATCCAAATATTTTCAAGAATTTCCATAACAATTTGTGATAGCATGGTTTGGGCATCAGTAAAAACGTTTGTTTAAGCTGTGTTCTCCATGCATATTACAGTATGTCAGGCAAGCTGGTTGCCTTGGAGGAAGAAATGCCAACCCTAAAGTATAAATATAAAAAATTAAATAAAATATTTTAATTCCTTAAAACACTTTTCGTTTTTGGTCGTTAATACAGAACTTGGCATAGGACGGATTTTTTTCACTGTTTGTCTTACCAGCCACTTTTGATTTTAATCTAATGGAGTTCTATTATTGTTCTCTCTTTATTGTCTTCAAATTCAAGTATAAATCTTGCTAAGAACAATATATTATGTAAAAACCTAAATGTACATGAAAGCTTATAGTTTAGATATTGTTACAAATAATGCATTTATATACAGCACTCAAGAAGTTAAACAACAGTTTAAAATAGGCAAATTACACAATAGAAGCCGTATGTTGCCTTAAGCTACATGCAAATTCATTCACATGAAAATACACTGTTGAAATGATATATTAGGAAAAACTGTCTTGTCTAGTATACTTCAGCGAGTCTTTTTTTTATTAAACATTTTATATTTACTACCATGAATGATGAAGTTTTGCATACTTCCTGCACAGGCAGTGACACAGGATGTTATACAGTATATAAAAAATGCCATTTAAGTACAGCTCTATTACTTGTAATATGGCTAGTGCATTCTCAAGTAACGCAGCAATGGTGAAAGTGTAACAAAAATTAATTCACATAATATGAGTAATTTATCGCTCATTATTCTTGAAATTACTTAAAATGCCTAACAGTATTCACGAGAAAATGTTAAGCTTGTAGGTTCCCTTCTCCTACTCTTTTTTTTTTATTCAGCAACACTTATCAATGTGGTGACTCAAGTAAATTTACCTTTTATATTTGTTCCCCTAGAGCAAATTTTTTACGTTTCATTCAGTAGAGTTATAGCAACACACAATCTGTATCCCTTAACCAATAAACTTTGCTCAGACACAGTTCTTATTAAAGTTAAGCAGCCTGGAACTGGTTACACCCTTCTGAAACATTTTTAACATTCTCTAAATATTTCTAGCCATATGTAGTATTCATTTTCACTGACAATCCATGTAAATAACAATCAAATTTTATGATTCAACAATTTCTTTGAGCCTATTCCGGTGTTTACATTGTAACTTACAGTTCTTCCATATGTATGATAATAATTTATTTCGGTTATTCTTAATTAAACTTAAATTTTATCTTCTTCATAATTGTTGATCTACAATTTTCCATAAAATTTTTAGCTTTTCATAAGCATTTATTTAAAAAAGTGAAATCGTGGTTTTGACCAGTGATTTATTTTCACCCTAGATATGCCACAGTTTATGTTAAAGTGCTTCACAATTATAATGGAGTCTCAGGTCTGACTGTTTCCTAAATAAAAAAAAAAGTCTGAAAATGGTTTTGTCATCAATATCTTATGCCATGATTCGGAGGCTTAAATGACCACAACCTGATAATGGCTGGGTAAGATAGCTCTAATACTTCAAACAATTCTCATTACACTGAAGTGATAATACTGAATTTATTTTTATTATCTATACTTTGCAAATTAACTTCAATATAGCAAATATTTGGATCATGTAATAGTAACTTTACATTTTACAATTTGTATATTTACATAATACCCTAGCAGTAAATGTAATCTTTGCAATGTCTATTTTTACAGAAGTATATCTTTACACAAGTAGAAAAAATGTAACAACTAGATGGTTCACTGGTGTAACAACTCTCTTTCTCTAGCGTATATAGGTTAGCAATTTACTGGTACTTATTTTATATTTTCTAGTCAATCTACACAAGTAAAGGAATTATACATTTTTGGATTCTGTAGCAAGTAACAGTATTAAGCACTTATATTACAGCACTTAAACTGAAATTACTTCCATATTTAAGAAATAATCATTATCATTCTATAATGAAATAGCAATGCTTAGTTTAAAATTGCGAATAAGTATATTTTTCAAAATTATCGTTCATGTGATTTTCCAAAGAAACTTATGGGAAAGAGTATGCGAGCAACCAATTTGATTATAATGGAAGACCAAGTAGCAAATATTGCGAGTGATACAATAGGTACTGGATGGATACTTGGTAGAAAACATTGGTTATATAGAGAAATAAGTCACTACAGCTCCAAAAAATCATTTTAGAAGATAGAAAATTTAGGGTGTTTACCAATACACATTTACTGATGCCTTGAGCATTTTAACAGAGTTAAAACTCTGGTACGTCATTACAAAACATTAAATATATAACCATCTCTACTCAGGATTTGAGATCAGCGTTAGTATACCCACGTCACAGGAACCCATTGTGGCTCTGTTGCAAGACGATCAATTGCTTCCATTATTAAATTGAAAGTGTCATTTAAATCATTATTTATAATCACACAATCAAAATACTTATCGTATGCACGCTGCAGTTTGGCACTTTCCTCCATTGTGCGTTTGAAGTCATCCTCCTGTAAAATAAATAGGAGTGAAAAATTGCTTATAATATACAGAATTAATTTATAGCACAGCAGTTTCAATATTATGTCATATCCTATCGAAGCCAGCAAGGTGGACTATATTGAACAAAAAGAGATGCTACAGGGATTCATCATACCCTACCCAAACTTGCATCTTTCATTATCCGTTATGTGGCAAAAAAAAAAATAAAAAGTAGAAGATTTACATGTTTTTCTTCCTTTAGCTGAATCCACCTCTCAGAGCACTATGGATGTTTAATTAAAAATAAACTTTTATATATATATATATATATATATATATATATATATATATATATATATATATATATATATATATATATATATATATATATATATATATATATATATATATATATATATATATATATATATATATATATATATATATATATATATATATATATATATATATATATATATATATATATATATATATATATATATATATATATATATATATATATATATATATATATATATTTATTTGTTTATAAAATTTGGCATTCATATATGTAATAACTAACAATATGATCACTGTTACAGAATACACTGATAGAGTATATTTACATTATTTCCACACAAATAAGCATTGAAATTCTGAGAAGTATATGTACGTGATCTAATCATGATGTGATTATACATCAAAGTAGAATTTACATACTTTTTCCTTAGGCACAAGTTTAGTGTTGTTCACTTTCTACGGTATGCATATGTATACCCGACTGCAAATAATTATGATTATTTTATCATGATTTTTCTTTGGATGTGACCATAATAATTCTGGTGGGAAAATGTATTACACTATGAAGAGATATATCAGAATGCAGTACTGCAATATTACCTCATACAGAGAAGCTAATGACTCTAGTGTTCTGGCACGGCGGGAGCTGTATCTCATCGAACTGTTACGATCAAACTGAGGAAAGGAAGCATCAAGCACCAGGCAAATTAATATTGGGATGCAAACTTAACACGCTGCAACATGTTGGTTAAAACATTCGTCAGGCAAATATGATATTCTCAAAATCGGTCAGTTCTATATGGGTCATTTGTTTATACAATACATATCATTATCTCCAAATAGCTAAGCTCATCTACTTTTTATTACGAAATACAGGTGAAACAATCTTCATAAAAAGGCTTATGCAAATGAATGTGAAAGAGAACAAATTAAAAAAGCTATTGAAAGTTTTGAATACTATTCCATGTTATCTCCTTCCATGTATAAACACTCCCTAGCTTAAAATAATGTACTTACATTGATAAATTGATATGATTGGATAGATTCTAATTCTTTATATATGTTTTAAGTATACATACTGTACTCTCATTTCATATGAATACATAAAAAAGAAATTACGAGATATTAGTATGAACCAGATAGAACAGCCTATTACAAATATTTTGAGAAATTTGTTATTTGTATGGTAAGCAACTAGTGTGCAATTAAGAACATATATTAAATGACGAGATATACCCAGCCCAAAATATGAGCTCTTTATCTATAAAGACCCGTGACTCATTCATCAATATAGCTTAATATTAACTTCATATGAGGAACAAAGATATTTAAGCTTTTACCATTTGACTATCTCTTCAACTATATTTACAAAACTACTAATTGAAAGAAGAACATACTCTGCAGTAATTGTATACAGAGTATCAACATAACCGCACAAGGAATAAAAGACTTTACTAAGAACCAAGAGTCATACCATGAGCTGAAATTTAAATGGGAAGCTGATGTAGCAACTCATGAAGAAAAAAGAAGAATGAGAATATTCAAATCATGTGTTCAACAGCCTCTCAATACTATATTTCCGCTTCACAAGACGGTATGCTTGGTTAAGAAAAGTAACAGAAAAGATTATCATCATATTAAGACCAAAGGGATCTGAATAATTTTCCAATCTTATTCTCAGCGATTACGTGCTACTTGTCAAGTTTTCATGTTCATAGACATTTGTAAATAGAAATGCTTCATATTAATGAAAGTATCAAATACTATGGACTTTGTAATTAAGAAAGTTCAATAATGGAAGAAGCAACCAGAAGCAATATAAAAATGATAGATTTGGACATGAAAAATCATTACTAATTAAACATTTAGAGATACTGTTGAATACTATGCAAAGAAATAAAAAAAAACAAATTATAAAGCTATGTATACATTTGGAATGGCAATATATAGGTAAGGTATATTAATAAGATATCGTAAAACAAATAACTGAAGAATCTTCAAAATGCAACTCCTTTCTGGGGACATTATTAAAGAAAAAGATACGTACTTAAGCACACTCGTCCATGCTTTATAATAAAACTTTGTTAGGCTAACACTTTAGGAATTGTTGAAAAAAACTGGAGGTTTACAACATGGAATTAGTTTAAAATTCTTGGGCAAGCTTTGGGAAGTTTCATGTTACAAGCTCACAACAACAAAAGAATATACCATAATACAGAATATCTAGAATGTCACTATAGGTACAGTTAATAATCTGCAAAAATCGAGTTGTTTTCCTTTACTTTTATCCCATATATAGCTTTTATTAATATACTGTCCTCGTACTTCAAAATTATGTCTCTCTCATACTCTAAATATTTTGTTATCAACTAGAATATTTGCTCTGGTATAAATTTCAGATATTAAATTTTAAAATTACTGAACTCTTATCCAACTTAACCTCTTCTATATATAACAGCCTCTTGTACAGAGCTGCTAACAATAAATTATCATTCGTTCATCATACTTAGGTTCTATCACTTTCTTTAGTTACTGCTCTCTTTACTTAGGATCTTACATTGGCAAAAATTCTAAAACATATTATATGTAAGTATATAGGAATACATATAATAAAGTGAAGATAATGTTATACTTGTGTCCAGCGATATTTATCATATTTTAACAGGAAGAATTAAGGATGCAAACTTCCTGAATCATATAGTCAATGTACAGGTATTCCGTTTCACTTGCTTCATCATTACCTGTATAAGTATAATTTAATATGAAGTTTGACTTGGTACATATTAACACCCATAAATATAATGCTAATTAAAAATTACTGAAACATATAAAAAGTCTGCTTATATCTAAATTTGTAATATATCAGCAATCAATAGTTAAAATACCTGTAACATCTACATCACCCTACATAAATTAATAAAGATGTGGTGACTTCGTTGTTACCATTTTACCATACAGAAAAACTGAGTATTCAATTAGATGCTACATTCATAAGGAGCTATGATATATACCTAATACTTCATAACCTTCCAACTGACACATAACCATAACTTCAAAATGCAAAAATTCGGCTTAAATAAGATTTCCTACTTAAATATGGATATGACTAACAATACATGCAAGCATATGCAGTCCATACATCTTCAGTATTTTGAAATTATAATAGAAACACTAGATCCAAGTATGTATGTGCAGGATAGCCATACCGTGAGATTCCTACTGGAGGAAGAAAGTGATGTACCAAAGTTGTACAAGCTCTTGATTTGGTCCATGCCAGGTGCAGCCAAAAATATCACATAAGGCAGCATATCACTTGAGTTCCGCAAATATTTTAAGGACTGTAAAAAATATTTGCATCAGTTAGAGAAAACGATTTTCTTAAAACATTATGCTATACTCTTCTGAGAGCGACAATGTGGCAACAAATTTACCAAAAGAACTTAAGCAGCAAGCCATTATCATACTCTGGCCATGCTCACTTCTCCCATAATCCTTTGCAGTAAGAAAATAGAGTTAGGGAGCTTAGGAATTCTAGTCCTATGCCACCCCTATAACATTCTCCCTATGACAAACAAATAATATGAGTGGAGTTCATCCTAGCTCCTAGATTTCAGTAATATCCCTTCTGGTTATATTATTATGATATAAATGGACAGCTGATACTGAGAATGAACTGAATCGTTTGATGGCTGAGTTTGTTAGGGTGTGTGAAAAAAGGAAGTTGCGAGTGACTATTGGTAAATGTAAGTCATGAGATGCATGAGGAATGAAAATGTTGGTAGACTGAATGTAGGAGTGAATGGGGAGCTGCTTGAAGAAGAGAGAGTTTTAAGTATCTAGGGTCGCACGTATCAAGATATAGACAAGTGGATGCGGAGGTAAGTCATAGAGTGAATGAAAGGATTAAATGTCTAGGTGGATTGAAAAGTGTGATGAGAAATAGATACTTGGGAATGAATGGAAAGAAAGGATATATGAAAGTGAGATTGTGCCGATAGTATTGTATGGAACAGAGACTTGGAATGCTAGAGAGGATAAAAAATAAGTTGAATGTATTGATGAGGTTTTTAAAAAGTATGAGTGGTGTATCCAAAATAGATAGAGTGAGAAATGAAGATATCAGGCTGAGAACGGGTGTTGCAAGAAGGCTGTCGGATAGATTAGATCAGAGAGTACGGAGTAGGTTTGGAAACATGGAGAGTATGAGTGATGAACAAATAGCGAAGAGAGTGTGGAGTGCAGAAGTGGTTGGAGTTTGGCCAAGTGGAAGACCTAAAATGAGATGGATGGATAGTATAAAAAGGACATTGAATGCATTGGAATGTCATTGAAGCAGAGAAGATAGTGTGCAAGAGATAGGAATGAGTGGAGAAAGATTGTGTATAAGTAACATGGGCCAAAGGGATTTCTTGCACCTGATAGCTCAGGGAACTGTAATAGACGGGTGTGAGGGGAGTTGCCATGTGATGCAGTGGTGGGGATAAACCAACTGCAGTAGTTGGGCCTCACTGTTGAACATCCTTGCCCGCCTACCTTGTTGATGCCCAAAGAAGGGTGGTAGGGGGTAAAATGTGGCACTCTCTATCCTCAAGGAGCTAAGAGGATTAGTTGAGACATGTGAGGATCATGGTAAATGCACACTTCTTGGCTTATACTCCCTCCTTATAAAGGGGAATGGGACCATATATATATATATATATATATATATATATATATATATATATATATATATATATATATATATATATATATATATATATATATATATATATATATATATATATATATATATATATATATATATATATATAGGTCGAAAAATTTATCTATTAATAATTTGTTAATTATTTACTGGCCTCTGACATAACAGCGGAACAATGTAAAATGGGTACCCGCTGCATATATATATATATATATATATATATATATATATATATATATATATATATATATATATATATATATATATATATATATATATATATATATATATATATATATATATATACGATCTCCAACTTACGAATATCCGGCAATAAGAACATGAGAAGAGTTCAGTGCTTATGCAGTATATTACGATAATTAGGCTGGAAATTATTTGGGGAAATACTTAAGTTAGTCTGGTTCAAACTTATAGGCTTACAAATGAATGTTACTATTTAAGATTGCAAAAACTGAAAATATATACATATAAACAATTTTGAAGATAGATATATAGCCATATTAAATGGTTACACCTTCTTTGAATTTAATTTTATTCAGAAGTGACCTATCTAAAATTTCCTCATGCAAGTAGAATAAAGAAGGCTGCAAACAACGATAAAAACATTGGGGTAAGACTCATTTGGTTTTTACTATCTCGTAAACATTTACATTCAAGTCACAACTGCTGTTGTAACTCTTTGACAAAACCAAACATAACTAGTCTTGAAATGTTTTTTTTCATGCAGGGTTGGAGTTTTTGCATTTATCAGAACTAATTTTCAAGAAGAAGCTGTCCCATCATTATACCTCTTACCTAATATTGGACTCACTAAGCTTTAACTACTTCACAAGGGAAGCATCTGCCCTCTTTTTTATATATTATGCTTTGTAGTGGAAGGTACACATACATGAATAAGCATTTATTGAACAAGAAATCAAAATGGCTGTTACACTTACAGCTGGTGAACAATCTAAAACACACATTTTCCCAGATCTAACGACCGAGAGAATGGAATCAAGTTTAGTCCCATAAAGATTTCCATTGAGCTCTCCATATTCAAGATAGCCATGATTTCTGATATCTGCTTCCATTGCTTCCCTTGTTGTGAAATGATATGCCTTGCCATCTTCTTCAAGTTCTCTCATGGGTCGAGATGTGTCTGAAATTGCTAACAAATGTTAGAACTACATTTAAAAAAACAAAAAATAATATATATATATATATATATATATATATATATATATATATATATATATATATATATATATATATATATATATATATATATATATATATATATATATATATATATATATATATATATATATATATATATATACCGGTATATATATATATATATATATATATATATATATATATATATATATATATATATATATATATATATATATATATATATATATATATAGTAAGGAAGCCCATCAGTGAAACAAAACTTATAAAACAATGCTATATTTCGGATCCTAACTGGATCCCTTCTCAAGCACAAGTTGTGCTTGAGAAGGGATCCAGTTAGGATCCGAAATATAGCATTGTTTTATAAGTTTTGTTTCACTGATGGGCTTCCTTACTATTTAGTGCTGTATGTTAACAGTTTGTACTTATATTATATATTATATATATATATATATATATATATATATATATATATATATATATATATATATATATATATATATATATATATATATATATATATATATATATATATATATATATATATATATATATATATATATATATATATATATATATATATATATATATATATATATATATATATATATATATATATATATATATATATATATATATATATTTCAAGACAGTTTATTTCTATGTACATATGTAAGCAATGTTTGTATGACAGTTTCGGTTTGTTTTTGTTTTTTTGATAGCTTACATGTATGTCTGTATATTTATGGACACAGTATGTATGACTATTCATTTATATCAAATTTACACGTATATTCGTATTTATAATGTGTAGTTCATTCCTTAGACTAGCTGTAGAAGAGAGAGAGAAATCTGAGGCACCAAGGGTTTAGCCATCAACCTGTCACCGCCTCGGGATAACGCTTATTCCGTTACCTGTAAGTGTCTCCAGCTATTTCCCGCCAAATGAAAGGGAACCCTAGCTAGCCCTAGTACCAGGGATCTCTACAGACGAGGGGAGTTTCATGAAACTTTGCAGAAAAAAGTTAGCTGCTCTCGTGAGACGCTATGAGACACTCATGTTTGTGACGTGATTTTAAAGCGTGAATTCAGTTGTAGACGAGATTTATAACATTCAATTGTTATCGTGATCCCTGATGGTGCATATAAAGTTTAAATAAGAAGTAAATACAAAGTTTCTCTCGTGAGAGGCTACGAGACACTCAAGTCAAAGAATGTGCCTTAGTGATATGTGGACTAGTAGACATTCCAGCTTGATAATGAGCCCCATGGTTACCTTTTGTCGGAGACATCTGGGCCTTAAATTAGATGAGTAGAGAATTAACTTATTTCTAACAATGTTTGTAACTTCGTGCGAGGGGCAGAATGAGCTCATTTTAGTAGAACACTTGCAAGTAGAATATATGTTGGAAAATTTATTATTCTGTATGAGGAAGTTTTAATTTAGGGTGAAGAGAGTTTATTTACTAATTCACATATCAGCAATCCAGAAACCCCCTTATAAATATTTGCATGTATGCTTATGCATATGATGTTAATTATAAGTTTATTGGTAGAGGGCATAATTTCAAGATTATTTGTGGGCCCCTACCGAAGCCGTGTCAGGATTTTCGAACTTAGGGGGTTATGAGATCAAAGGTTAATAACATATAGGAAATCTCCGTGATATATATATATATATATATATATATATATATATATATATATATATATATATATATATATATATATATATATATATATATATATATGAGCCATTTTCCCCTTATAAGGGGATGGCTGAGTCAAGACAAAATACTGACCATTTGGGAAGAGAAAATTTAGAGGAGGGGATTGCCAGTCCCTTCGCTCAGCTCCATTTAGTCGACTCTTATGACACGCAGGGGTATACGGAGGATGTATTCTATCCCTCTCCCTCAGGGGTAATAATGTGTATATATATATATATATATATATATATATATATATATATATATATATATATATATATATATATATATATATATATATATATATATATATATATATATATATATATATTATATATATATATATATATATATATATATATATATATATATATATTTTCACACACACTTCCTCCATGTTTCCCTACATGTGGAAAAAGTCGACTAAATGGGGTGAAGCAGGAGGACTGAGTATCCCCTCCTCTGTATTTTTTTCCTACTAGTGTCCAAGATATGCGGGGGTATTCTGGCAGGAGAGATTCAGCCAAAACCCTAGTCATTGGGTATTTGAATGTGCGCGCTTGTGGTGTAAGTGAAAGTAAGAGGGAGGTGAGAGGGAGTATGTTTGTGACAAGAAACATGGATGTTCCTGCACAGAGCAAAACTAAGATAAATGGGAATGGTGAGGAGACACCTGTGAGATAGGTGCCTGGATTTGAGAAAGGGAAAGGAAGAGAGGGTGTGGCTCTGTTGGTAAGTGAAGAGATAAAAGTATGGTGGAATGGAGAGAAGCATCATCTTGATAGTATTGACTAAAATGAGACTGGGATGCAAGGCTTGTGCGTTTGTGAGTGCAAATGGCCCTGGTGGTGAAAGAAGTGAGGAAGAAAGAGAAGAATCTTGGATGAAATTGAATGAGTGTGAGGAAGAATTGGAAATGAATGTACTTATGACGGGAGATTTAAATGCTAGAGTAGGGAATGAGCCAGGAGATGGTGTAATGGCGAAGTATGGAGTTCCAGGTAGGAATGAGAGTGGAGAGAAAATTATAGAAATGTGTACTGAGAGAGAGATGATGATTGCCAATACTGTATTTAAAAAGAAGGATATGCAAAAGTATGTGTGGGTCAGAGTAGATAACAGAAGTGTAGTAGACAGAGCATTAATGGATTATGCTGTGGTTGACAGAAGGGTGAATGGAAGAGAATTGGATATAAATGTTCTGAGGGGAGCTAGTGGTGGGATATCTGATCATTATTTACTGGAAAGTAGAGAAAGAGTGGGAGAAAAGTGGAGAAAGAGAATTGAGAAAGGTGGAGAGGTGCTAAAAGTATGTGAACTGAATATGAAAAAGGATGACTGGGAGTATAGGCTAGTCTGAGGGATGTGTGGAATGTAGTGAGAGAGAAAGTGGAGAAGAGAGTGAAATTGTTTTAAGGAGGAAGTTAAGAAGTGTGCAGAGGCTGTGTGTGGAAGAAGACTAATAGGCAGAAGTAAAAGGAAAGGTAGTGAATTATAGAATGAGGAGATGAGTGTAGTAGTGGATGATAAGAAGCAGGATTTTGGGGTATGGTTCCAGATAGGTGATGTTGAGGCATATGAAAGGGATAGTGCAAAGGGGAGGTTAGCAAAGTGTATGGTGAGGGAGGCAAACAGAGAAATGCAAGCACTGTGGGATAGGAGCTTGTCTGAGAATTTTGAAAGGAATAAAAAGATATTTGGAAGGAAGCGAAAAGACTACAGAAAGGTGAGTCTGGTAGGGAGGAAAGAGTGAAAGGAGGATATGGGCAATTGCTAGTAGACAAAATAAAGGTGAGAGTGAGATGGGCTTAGTATTTCAAGAAACTACTAAATGAGGAAAATGATAGAGGCACAGATTGTGGCTGTGAGAAATGGATGGAGAATACCAATAATGAGTGATGAGAACGATAGAGAATTAACAAAAAAAGGAGGCACATTTGGTAATGAGAGCAATAAAAGCTGGTTAAGCACCAGGGATAGATGGGCGTCATGTAAAATGCTTGTCAAATGGTGGGGAGGCATTAATGGAATGGATGGATGGGATGTAGGTTTTAGGAAATGGAGGCTCCCAGCTGATTGGAGAAGTGCATATGAAGTTCCACTCTATAAAGGGAGAGGAGATAAGTATGAGTGTAGAAGTTTTAGAGGAATTAGTTTGTTGAGTGTAGCTGATAAGGTATATGGAAGAGTATTAATTGTGAGACTTAGGAATGATACTCAGAGACTGATTTGGGAGGAACAATGTTGGTTCAGGAGAGGAAGAGGATGTGTGGATCAGGTGTTTGTGGTAAGACCGGTGTGTGAGAAGTTCTTGAAGAAAGGTAGGGACTCTTTTTGGGCATTTGTGATTTTAGAGAAAGCACATATAAGAGTTGATAGAGGAATTGTGGAATGTATTGCTACTGTATGGAATAAGTGGAAGTTTGCTGAATGCGATGAAGAGTTTTTGCATTAATAGTAGGGCATGTGTGAGAGTCAGGAATGGTATGAGTGATTAGTGTGAGGTGAATGTAGGGCTAAGTCGAGATAGTGCAATGTCACCGTGGTTGTTTGATGTGTATCTGGATGGAGTGGTAGGGGATATAAATGAAAAAGTAATAGACAGAGGCTTGGAATTAGTGGGTGAGTATGGAATGTTGTGGAAATTGAATCAATTGCAATTTGGAGATGACAAAGCATTGGTGGTTGATGCTGAGAATAAACTGAATTATTTGGAGACAGAGTTTGTTAGTGTGTGTAAAAGAAGGAAGTTGTGGGTGAATATTGGTTAAAAAAAAAAAAGTCATGAGATGTACGAGGAGTGTTAATGTTGGCGGATTGAATGTAGGGGTGAATTGGGAGTTCCTTGAAGAAGCTGAGAGTTTTAAACATCTGGGGATGCACTTATCAAGAAATGGATGAGTGGATGCGGAGGTAAAATCATAAAGTGAATAAAGCGAGAAATGTCTACGTGGGGTGAAAAGAGTGATTAGAAATAGGTATTTACGAATGAATAAAAAGAGAAGGATAAATGAATATGTGATTGTGACGACAGCATTGTATGGAGCAAAGACTTAGATGAAATGCAAGAGACGACGAAAAAACAGGCTGAATGTATTGGAGATGAGATTTTTGAGAAGTATGATTGATTGGTGTATCTTAGAATAGATAGAGTGAGAAATGAGATCAGGCAGAGAATGGGTGTTGGAAGGGTTCCATGTAAATTCCACCCCTGTAAAATCCACCCCGAAAATTCCTCCCCACGAAATTACCACCCCACAAAATTTTCTCACCACCAGTTTTTCACCTCACGAATTTTTCATCCCACCAAATAAGCAAACAAAACCTAACCTAACCTAACCTAACCCTCTGACTAGCCATATATCATTAATGGATATAAACCATATTAAAATTTTTATATTTACGATAACTAACAACTGACAATGAAACAAACTTTAGGCAAACAATCATAAAATTGAAATGTATCGGTTAACTGGTGGCATCTTCATGTGGTGGAAAACTATGGGGAGAATATTTCGTGGGGTGGTAATTTCGAGGGGTGAAATTTTCATGGGAGGAAGTTTTGGGGTAGATTTTATGGGTCACCATTGAAAGTGGTTGGAGTTAGGCCAAGAGGAATACCCAAAATGAGATGGATGGATGGCATGAAAAGGGCATTGGATGCATGTGGAATGTTAGTGGAGCAAAGAAGAAAGCATGCAAAAGATAGAAATGAGTGGAAGAAGATTGCATATAGGCGACATGGGCCAAAGGGACCTCTTGCAGCTGCTGGCTCAGTGAATTGTGATGAACAGGTGTGAGGGAAATTGCCATGCAGTGAAGCAGTGGGGCTGGCTCAGTGAATTGTGATGAACAGGTGTGAGGGAAATTGCCATGCAGTGAAGCAGTGGGGGTAAACCAGCTGCGGCTGTTGGACTTCACTGTAGAATAGCCTTGTAAGCCACTGATTAAGCAGGCACTTGATAAAAAGAAGACAGTGGCAATCTCAAGCATAAGTGCATTCCAGGAGTCAACATGGCAGGGGAGACTTGAACAAAATAAAGCTAGGGTTTTAGACCTGACAAGGATGTTAAGAGTGGTATTTGGTTCAGGGGATATTGTAAACATTCACCGACTTGGTAAATATTCTAGAGGGAGGAAAGAAGAGACAAGTGAAAGTAACCTTTGATAGAGGGGACAATGATGAGAAGTATTGATGAGGGCAAAAAACATAAAAGACCTTTAAGCATTAAGAACAGTGTCTATTAGACCACATAGAACACAGGAAGAGATGGAAAGGATCAAAAACTTGTTTCAATAGGCTAGAGGGCTAATTTTTTCAGAGTTCTTCCAGACAAAGGGGAGATAAAGAAGATAATGAAAGAAGATCAGGGGATGACGCCTCATTAAGATTGCTGTACACAACTGCTGATGGGGTAGCTGGTAAGGCAGTAGAATTAAAGGATAGGATTCGCAACAGTAAGACAGATATAGTAGTGGTTACAGAGACTAAGTTAAGTAAGGACATAAACATGGTCACAGTTTTTCCTATGGGTTTTAGAACATTAAGGCTTGAAAGATCTGAGCAGACTGGTGTAGGGATAGCATTGCTCATAAGTGAAAGATTTTGGGTTGAAGACATAAACTTTGCTATAGAAAGTGAGTTCAAGGAATTTTTTATTGCTCGCATAAATACTGCATTAGAGAGCATTATAATATCTACTATATAATCAACCAAAGAACTAAGATAGGCTAGAAGTTTATGATGAAAGTCATATAGGTAATATTGAAGTCATAAAGCCAGTTGTTAACATTGTGTGGGAGAGAAAATGTAGGATATTGATTACGGGAGATTTTAATCATAGAGAGATAGATTGAATAAATCTTGACCCATGCAGTGGGGAGGACTCATCCAGGGCAAGATTCCTAGATTGCATAAAACGGAATTTCCTACACCAACATGTACTGGAATCAACGAGCGCCAGGCGTGGGGATGAGCCATCACTGCTTGATCTAGTACTCACAGATAATGTTTTGGATATTGAAAACATTGAGTGTGAACCACCAATTGGAGAGTGACCACTGTGTGTTGTTGATGGAGTATATCATCGAAGATATTCTGCCAGAAAGTTAGAGGAACTGAGGACACGAGGAGGAACTATCCGAAAGGAAAAAAAACATCAAAATTAATGAGCTTTTTGCAATTACTGACTGGAGGACACCATTTAATAACAAATCTGTACAAGAAATGTACAACAGCTTTGGTGAGGAATATGGGAAGATAATTATTGCATACCTTTCACCAAAATGCCAAAGAGAAATGGTTCAATAAAGAGTGTAAGAGAGCTAAGGAGTGAGGAGACATATGCTAGAAACGGCATAGGAGAAAGACCATAAATGCCTAGCAGACTTATAAAAGAGCAAGAAATTATTACTAAGTATAAGAAGAGAGGCAGAGAGAGACTATGAAAGGGATATCACCAGGAAGGCTAGAGAAAATCCCAAACTTTTCCAAAGCTTTATCAGAGGAAATTGAAGGTAAAAGAACAGGTTTTAAAGCTAAAGATAGCGGATGGAAGCATCACTAAGATGGATGAAGAGAAATGCGAAGAACTGAACAAGGATTTGAAGTCAGCATTTACAGCAGAAAATACCCCACCCCTCAGATTGCAGAGATAAGAGCTCATTGGCCGGTTGAAGAGAACATCATCTTTTCAGCCACAGAGGAGTGCAAAGTGCTGATGGAGCTAGATGCCCAAAAAGCTACAGGTTCTGATAATATATCCCTTCATGTACTTAAGAAATGCACTAAATCAATATCAGCAGCAATAAGTGTCATATTTGAAAATTATCTAGAATCAGGGAAGTTTCCAAGATACTGGAAACAAACGAACATGGTACCAATCTTCAAAAAGGGAAGGAGGGATACAGCTCTAAACCATAGACCTGTTTCTTTGACCAGCATAGTTTGCTAAGTTATGGAGATACTACTAAAAATACACATCTCTCTTCAGTTGGAATCCTTCAACTTTTTGTCAGTGAGACAACATGGCTTCAGTAAAAAACTTATTAGAATTTTAAGATGAGGAAAGCTGAAAATTACAGGAACAAGAGGGCTGGGCAGATTGCATATTCTCTAGATTTCCAAAAAGCATTTGACAGTCCCACACAGGAGACTTAGTAAGAAGCTGCAAGCAATGGCGAAAATAGGTGGAAATGTTTTGGAATGGATAAGAACTTACTTAGAAGGAAGGGAACAGAGGGTTAGAGTAAGACACTCAGTGTCTGAATGGAGAAGAGCTAGTAGTGGAGTTCCACAGGGTTCAGTTTTAGGGCCCCTTTTGTTCCTTGAATATGTAAATGACCTACCAAGGGCTGTAAATTCATTCATGAATATGTTTGCAGATGATGCAAAGATTGTGAAGAGAGTAAGAGACAAGAACAATGGTAAAGAACATCGAGAAGACCTAAATAGTCAGCATGAGTGGTCAGAAAAGTGGTTAATGAAATTCAGTACTTCTAAATGTCAGGTAATGAGAATGGGTACAAATGCAAGAAGGCCCAAGTTTGAATACTCAATAGCAGGAGAAGAACTTCAAGAGACAGACAACAACAGAGATCTATGAGTAAACATATTGGCAGCTTTGTCTCCAGAAATGCAAATAAATGGCATAGTAAGGCAGTATATGGTTCCATATTATATGCAAGGGTAGCTTTCAGGCACATGGATAAGGAAATGTTCAGAAATATTTATGTAACCTATATGAGGCCTAAACTTCAATATGCAGCCCCTTTTGGAATCCACACTTGAAAAAAGCGCATAGTCAAGCTGGAAAAAGTTCAAAGACATGCCACGAAACTGGTGCCAGAAATACGCAATCTCAGTTATGATGAGAGGCTGAGGGAATTAGTGTTACCATCACTTGAAGCTAGAAGAATGAGGGGGGATATGGTAAAGGTTTTTAAATTCCTTAATTTTTATGACAGAGTAGATAGGGTTTGATATTTTGTTGTGGCTGGCACTAGAACTAGAGCTCATTGTTTGAAGCTTCGTGAGAAAACTTCTTTGCAGTATGTAAGGAAGCACTTTTTTAGTGTAAGAGTAGTCGATAATTGTAATTCGCTAAGCGAAGAGGTAATTAATCTTAACTCAATCCACAGTTTTAAGGACAAGTATGATAAGTATCACTAAGTACAAATTGGAACTAACCAAGAGACGGGAAGTTACGAGCTTGGGGCTCTTTCCCGTAAGCACAATTAGGTAGTTACATACATACATACATGCATACATACATATATACATACATACACACAAGTGCAAGAAGGCCCAAGCTTGACTACTCGGTGGCTGGAGTACAACTTCAAGAGACAGGAAATGAGAGAGATCTAGGAGTAAACATACTGGCAGATTTGTCTCCAGAAATACATATAAATGGCATAGTAAGTGCAGCATATGCATTCTTATCAAATGTAAGGGTTGCCTTCAGGCACATGGACAAGGAAATGTTCAGAAATATTTATATAACCTATGTGAGGCCAAAACTCGAATATGCAGCCCCCTTTTGGAATCCACACTTGAAAAAGCACATAGCTAAGCTTGAAAAAGTTCAAAGACATGCCACGAAACTGGTGCCAGAAATACGCAATCTCAGTTATGATGAGAGGCTGAGGGAATTAGACTTACCATCACTCGAAGCTAGAAGATTGAGGGGGGATATGGTGACAGTCTTTAAATTCCTTCATGGTTATGATAGAGTGGATAGGGATCGATATTTTGATATGGCAGGCTCTAGAATTAGAGGTCATAGTTTGAAGCTTCGTAAGAAAACTTCTTTGCAGGATGTAAGGAAATACTTTTTCAGTGTAAGAGTAGTTGATAATTGGAATTGGCTAAGCGAGGAGGTAGTTAATGCTATCTCAATCCATAGTTTTAAGGACAGGTATGATAAGTATCACTAAGTATAAAATGGAACAGATCAGGAGATGGGAAGATACGAGCTTTGGGCTCTTTCCCGTAAACACAATTAGGTAAGTACACACACACACACACACACACACACACACACACACACACACACACACACACACACACACACACACACACACACACACACACACACACACACACACACACAATATATATATATATATATATATATATATATATATATATATATATATATATATATTCTCTCCTTTGTAGTTTTCTAAAAATAAAGAATCAAGGGGATTGTGGCTTCTCTGTGTATGTAAATACCTAATTGTGCTCACGGGAAAGACCCATGCAAGAATCCCAATCATCAAATATTCTTGTAGTAAAAAAGTAATTCCATACATATTGCAAAGAAGTTTTCTTATTAAGGTTAAAACAATGAGCTCTAGCTCTAGTGCCAGCCATAACAAAATATCAATCCCTATCTAATCTGTCATAAATAATGAAGTAATTTAAAAAACAGTTATCATATTCCCCTCATTCTTCTAGCTTCGAGTGATGGTAACTGTAATTCCCTCAGCCACTCCTCACAACTGAGATAGTGTATTTCTGGCACCAGCTGCGTGGCATGTCTCTGAACTTTTTCCAGCTTAACTATATATATATATATATATATATATATATATATATATATATATATATATATATATATATATATATATATATATATATATATATATATATATATATATATATATATATATATATATATATATATATATATATATACACCTTGTTTATTTCTTCCCCGTTTTTGTAACTGCAATATTGCAATAACGCCCCTGAAAAATAATAGTAAAAAAATACGAAATTCGCGAATAACACCCATGCAACAATATTCGAAAAAAAATTTCATTTTAGTAAAAAAACGGAGGCACTTTTCCGCCATCCTCCTCCTCTTCTATTGCTTAATGCAATCAAATATTATGAAGAAATTTGAAAAAAAAGCATTAAGAACAAACAGCAAAGATATTTTCAATATAATATCGTCAGGGAAATAGCGTGCGAGGGCGCATCAGCTGATAAGGAAGTAGCGAAACGTTTGCCGATAGAGGTTCGTTCTCCCGCATCCTCTTCCTCTTCTACCGCTTAATGCGATCAAATATTAGGAAGAAAGTTGAAAAAAAGCATTAGGAACAAACAGCAAAAAATTTTTTATATAATATCATCAGGGAAATAGCGTGCGAGGGGGCATCAGCTGATACGGAAGTGTGACAAAACGTTTGCCGATAGATGTTCATTCTCCCGCATCCTCCTCCTCTTTTACCGCTTAATGCAATTGAATATTATGAAGAGAAATGATAAAAAGCATTAAGAACACACAGCGAACAAATTTTTTATATAATATCTTTAGGGAAATAGCGTGCGAGGGTGCATCAGCTGATACGGAAGTGTGACAAAACGTTTGCCAATAGAGGTTCATTCTCCCGCATCCTCCTCCTCTTCTACTGCTTAATGCGATTGAATATTATGAAGAAAATGGAAAAAAAGCATTAAGAACAAACAGCAAACAAACTTTTGATATAATATCGTCAGGGAAATAGCGTGTAGAGAATATATATATTTCACTTAAGTTCCCTGATATACGTTTTCTTTGTAACGAATTGTATAGTTTTCTTTTTCTCTCAGCTGACTTTGTTTATGTTTAGATTTCGTGCAGCACGGTCGATATGTAAAGAAGATAGAATAATGTTTAGAACCAAGGAATATCAATAATACATACTATAATCATGAAAATTAGATAAACCCCAAACAGAGTGAGTAAATAAATATTTTATGAGTAAGATATTGTGCCTGAATAGTGATGAGCATCAGCCGATACGGAAGCGGCAAAACATTTGCCGATAGTGGTTCGTTCTCCTGCATCCTTCTCCCCTTCTACCATTTAATGCTATCAGATATTATGAAGATAATGGAAAAAAGCATTAAGAACAAACAGCAAACAAACTTTTGATATAATATCGTCAGGGAAATAGGGTGCGAGGGTGCATTAGCTGATACAGAGACGGCAAAACGTTTGCATCCTCGTGCTCACCGCCATCATGCACGTCCCAGTGTATGCTTGTTGCCCACTGCATAATAGAGTGCATTAATTTGTTTACTGTACAGTAAATCTGTATATCTTTTATACTGTACACTATTTGCATATTAATATGAATAACTACAGGTCTTTCTGCTTTGTTATGTACTTATAAAATATGTTATACTTATCTTATATCTTTGGCATAGTGTGTCTATGTAAGGTTGTGGAACGTATCTATGCTCTTTATCATTGTTTCCTATGGAATATTACTCGTTTTTTCACGTGATTTTCCAATTGCCCGTCACTTCCGAGAACCTATCTAGGCGTTATTCTGAGAACTAGGTATATATATTATATACGGTCTGAGGTTAGCAAAGGCATGCACTCAGTGTAAGGATTACATCTGCCAAAACAAGTCCTTCGCAAGAAGGCAACCGTCCTAGCCCTTGGTTAATAAGGGAGTCCGTGACGTAAAACCGGAACAACCGGAATATATATATATATATATATATATATATATATATATATATATATATATATATATATATATATATATATATATATATATATATATATATATATACAAAGTAGTGTCCCCAACCCACGAACATCTGTTCCCATGAACAAACCAACCCACGAACAAAATTTCTAACAAATTTTGACCTCAAATCACGAACAAAAACTAACCCACGAACATGCATGTGTTGGCCAGGCAACCCCATTTCCCACTCACCAGCTCTCAGTTCTGCATTGGTGCCCGCGCTGTGTAGTTCGTTCGTGATCTGTTCGAAGTTCTTGCTTAATTTTCCATTGTTTTGACTCTCAAATAGCCCTTATTATGGCTCATAAGAAAGTGAAAAGCATTAGTGACAGTGGCGTCAAACACCCTAGGTGGAAACAAAGAAAGAAAAATTTCTAAGCATGACAATGGTGTTTGGGTGTCTGATCTAGCCACACAGTATAATATGGCGAAATCGACTATCTGTACTATTTTAAAGAGTAAAGAATTCTATAAGGCAGCTGACGTGGCTAAGGAAGGAAATATATTAACGAAGAAAAGGTCACAGTTAATAGAAGAGGTAGAAAAATTATTGTTGGTTTGGAAAAATGAAAAATAGCTGGTTGGAGATAATATTAGTCATAATATGTGCTAAGGCTTTGCAAATCCACCAAGATTTAGTAGCAAACTCTCAGAGTTCTAGTGGCATTAAATTTGACGAATTTAAAGCCAGCAGAAGCTGGTTTGAACACTTTCGCTGATGAACTGGGATTCATAGCTTCATTAGACATGGAGAGGCAGCTAGTTCCGACCAAAAGACAGTGGATTCGAATATGAAGGATTTTGCTAAATTTATCTAGAGTGAAGCTTATATCCCGCAACAAGGTTTTAACTGTGATGAAATGGGACTCGTTTGGATGAAAATGACTAAAAGAACCTACATAACCCAAGAGGAGAATTTGCTGCCTGGCCACAAACCAATGAAAGACAGGCTTACACTTTTACTGTGCACTAACACTAGTGGGGACTGTAAGATCAAACCTCTTTTAGCTTATCACTCTGAAAATCCGTGCTTTTAAGCACAATAATGTGTTAAAGGCTAGCCTTCTGGTAATGTGGAGGTCAAATCCAAAGGCTTGTGTCATGCGGATTTTATTCCTAGAGAGGTTGATTAAAGGGTTTGTGCCAGCAGTGAAGAAATATCTTGATGAAAATGATTTGCACCTTAAGTTTCTCCTCATAATGGGTAGTGCTCCAGCCCATCCTCCAGTTTTAGAAAAAGATCTTGCTATACAGTACAACTTTATTAAAGTTAAATTCTGCCTCCCTACACCACTCCTCTCCTCCAGCCCATGGACCAGCAGGTAATTTCTAATTTTAAAAAGTTGTATACAAAGGGTCTTTTTGCCAGGTGTTTCCAGGTCACCAATGACACGGATTTGACCCTTCATGATTTCTGGAAAGACCACTTTAATATCCTCCACTGTACTGGCCTCATGGTAAAAGCATGGAAGGAGGTCTCATACTGCACGTTGATCTTCCCCTGGAGGACACTTTGGCCAGGTTGTGTGACTGATAGAAACTTTGAAGGCTTCAAGCAGGAGTTACCTATTCAAATTGTTAATTAAATTGTGGCCACGGGCAAAAGCTTGGGCTTGGAGGTCAATAAGAAGGATGTGGAGGAGCTGGTGGAGGGCCACAAAGAAGAACTTACCACATATTAATTGAGTTGCAACGTGAACATGGAGGATGAGAGGGTAAAGGCGTCCAGTGAAGAATTTAAAGAAATGTTTAGTAAGTGGAATGATGTGCAGGCTTTTATTGAGAATCATCACCCAGATAAAACTGCTGACAATAGAGTAGTGAACATAGTAAATGACAATGCGATGAATATTTTTAGAAAAATTTACCAACTAAGAAAGCGACAAATTTCTTTGGATCATTTCCTTGTGCCAGTAGGCAGGAAAGAAGCTACAAAAATTGAAAAGGGAGAGGAAACACCAGAAATACAGCCTGTATCGGAAAAGTTCCCTAACGTTTTTATGGAAGCAGACTCTCCTTCCAAAATTTAGTCAACCTCCTCCTCCTCATCCAGACCGTCCACATATGCCAAGAACAATCATCCACAAAAGTAAATACAGTACTGCTTCTTACCTACATTATCTGTTTCTTACCTATTTGTTATTAGTGGGTATCAACAAGTGTATACTGTACACCTAAATATGTACATGTTTTACTTTAGTAGAGTAGAATTACTTTCTATTATTAATGTAATTTTCCTTTTACAGATGAAATGCATACACCCTGTATTATATTTCATGTTTATATTGACAAGAAAAAATTAAAATGAATATTTATTGAGACTAGGATGGATTAATTGAATTTACATGCTTTTCAATGGGAAATATAAATCTAACCCACAAACAAACCAACATAAGAACATGTTTTAGGAAAAGATTAAATTTGTGGGTTGGGTTTACCACTATATATATATATATATATATATATATATATATATATATATATATATATATATATATATATATATATATATATATATATATATATATATATATATATATATATATATATATATATATATATATATATATATATATATATATATATGGTGCTCCCTCGTTTATCGTGGAGGTTCAGTTCCGGAATGTGATAGGTGAAATTCCGTGAAGTAGGATCACAATGTATACATAGGTATTTTACATTTATTTTTACCTTTACTGTATAAACCCTCCCTGCACTGTTAACAAACCACCCTTTACTTTATTAATAATGGTGTGCAAAAGTATATATATATGAAAGTGATAGATAAACTTACCGCGAATGTGGTGTTGATGACGTGTACATACTCATATACATAGGTATTTCATATTTATTTTTACCTTTACTGTATAAACCCTCCCTGCACTGTTAACAAACCACCCTTTACTTTATTAATAACAGCGTGCAAGCATAAATTTATATGAACGTGATAGGTAAACTTACCGTGAATGAGGTGATGATGACGTGTACATACTCCAGACGAAATTATTCCACAATCAATGACAGCTTTACGGCTGCTTTTGGCGAGAGAAGAACATGGTAATGGGGAGTAGCTGTCGCTGTTTCTTCTATTGTTGGAAGATGGTCTTGTAAGGAGTCATGGCATCGTCAAGAATATTACAAAAGGGCACCGAACAAACCATATTATTGTCATGGTCCTGCGAGAGTTGTTGGACTGCTTTCACATGTTCATACATGGCTGCCAGACGTTCAAGTGTAAGGCCAGGTTCTTTGACTTCTTCGTGCGTTTCCTCTGGTTGTTCTTCTTCCTCTTCTTTGCTTGGTGATTTTGCCATTTCCTCTAAGTCTTCATCAGTCAAAGACTGCGAGTGACAGTCGATCAGTTCATTAACGTCTTCGTCAGTCATATCTTTAAAGCCTTCTCCTCCTGGAAATGCAGCCAACTTCACAGCTTTCGCAACTGCCGAGTTATGCACTTTGTCATGAGCGAATCCCTTGTAGTCGTAGATGACTTCGGGCCACAATTTCTTCCAGCTGGCATTGATTGTGGCTGGCTTCATCTCTTTCATTGCATTCTGAATATTTTTAAGGCATGTAGCAATAGTGTAGTTACGCTAGTACATCTTCAGTGCGAATTCTCTGTCAGCATCCATGGATTCAACCAGGTTCGCCAGGGCATTTCTTGTGTAGATGGCCTTGAATGCACGAATAATGCCTTGATCCATAGGCTGAATCAGTGATATGGTATTCGGTGGCAGGAACTCTACTTGAACACCGTCATATTTGAGAACAGTTGCGTGGCCACCAGCTTTATCCATCAAAAGATGGTCGCTAAATTCAAGGCCCTTCTCCGCAAGATAAACTTTGACCTGAGGGATAAAGCATTGGTGAAACCAGTCCGATATGAGGCTTTTCGTGATCCAGGCCTTAGGGTTATGCATCCAATACACTGGCAGCAGATTCGTGTTCTTATTCTTAAAAGCCCAAGGGTTCCTTGACTTGTAGATATGCCCGGGCTTTAACATAAAGCCCGCAACATTCCTGCACATGATGAGGGTAAGGCAGTCTTTGAGTACTTTAAATCCCAGGGCTTTAGCTTCTTCCTTGAAGAGAAAAGTGTGAGATGGCATTCTCTTTCAAAATAAGCCAGTCTCATCCATGTTAAAGACTTGCTCAGGAGCATATTCGCCTTCCTCGATAATTTTCTTGAAGTCGTTGTTCACGTAATCTTCAGCTGCAGCTGTATCTGCAGAGGCAGCTTCGCCATGCACCAAAACACTCTTTAGGCCATAGCAATTTTTAAATTTGGCGAACCATCCCTTGCTTGCGACGAACGATTGTTTCCTCGGTGGAGAATCGATGGAGGGTCATGGTTGTGGGTCGTCGATATCTTTTTCTCTCTCCTCCTCCTGACGGTTTGCAGCGAATGTCTCGTACAGCTTCTTCACCTATGTTTGTATGATATTGGTGTCTAAGCTGATGTTCTTCTTTCTGCAATCAGCAATCCACAGGGCCAAAGCAGATTCCATCCGCACTATTATCTTACTGCGCGGTGTTACGACCCTCTTCGCTGTTTTATAAAAGAAAGAGTAGCTGTTTTCCTGATATTTACCTCGTTCTTTTTGATGTATTGAACAGTAGATTCGTGGATGCCGAAATGGTGGCCGACATCCGCGAATCTTCTTCCTTCCTTCAGCATATATAACAGCTTTATCTTTTCTGGTATGGTCAACATCTCCCTTTGCCGCTTAGGCTTACTACCAGAAGCCGTAGAAGATGAAGGATGCTTGGGAGGCATTGCAGAGGTTGAAAAACGAAAGTTTCACAAAATCACAAGCACAACGTATTAAGAAGCACATTGCGAATGGCGCACACATGAGCAGACTGAACGAGCGAGACGAGACAATGGAAGACGCTGAGAGAATGAAGTTTCAATCAAAATGCCAATCAGACCCCACGATACAGAACATACAGGAAAACAATTCTGTGATTCATCGTCTCCCATCCTTTCAGCCAATAGCATCCCATGAACTATCTTACACAGGTGAGAGCCTTTGCGTTTTCCAAGACACCAATACAGTGTACGCTATTGTACAATATTTTACATGGTGCAATACTTTGAGTTACATGTTTAAATTTATGTTTTTTTATTATTTTTTAAAGTTTTATTATTCTTAGGCTAGGAAATACTTTTTTTTATCAATAAAATAATGAAAATACTGGAAATTTTAATATGTACTAGCTCACGTAGGTCCAACCATTTTCGTTTTCCAAACGCCGATACTGGTATCGTATTTAACATGGTGCAATACTGTGAGTTACATGTTTAAATTTATGTTGTTTACTATTTTTTACTGTTTTATTATTCTTGGGCTAGGAAATACTTTTTCTTAACAATAAAATAATGAAAATACTGGAAATTTTAATATGTGCTAGCTCACGTAGGTGCGACCCTTTGTGTTTTCCGAAACGCCAATACCGGTATTGTACTTTCTATGGTGCAGAGTTACATGCTTAAAGTTATGTTTTTTACTGTTTTTTACTGTTTTATTATTCTTAGGCTGGGAAATACTTTTTTTTTTATCAATACAATAATGAAAAAATATTTTCAATAAAATAATGAAAATACTGCAAATTTTTATATTTTCATATTCTAGCATATACCCAGAAAAATAAAAGCTCACTAAACAAAACGGAGGTGCACTGAATTCGCGAAAGGTGAACCGCGATATAGCAAGGGTTCACTGTATATATATATATATATAAATAAATAAATAAATAAATATATATATATATATATATATATATATATATATATATATATATATATATATATATATATATATATATATATATATATATATATATATATATATATATATATATATATATATATATATATATATATGTGTGTGATTACCTAATTGTGATTACCTAATTGTGTTTACGGGAAAGAGCCCAAAGCTCGTATCTTCCCGTCTCCTCATCGGTTCCATTTTATACTTAGTGATACTTATCATACCTCTCCTTAAAACTATGGATTGAGATAGCATTAACTACCTCCTCGCTTAGCCAATTCCAATTATCAACTACTCTTACACTGAAAAAGTATTTCCTTACATCCTGCAAAGAAGTTTTCTTACGAAGCTTCAAACTATGACCTCTAGTTCTAGAGCCAGCCATATCAAAATATCGATCCCTATCCACTCTATCATAACCATGAAGGAATTTAAAGACTGTCACCTTATCCCCCCTCACTCTTCTAGCTTCGAGTGATGGTAAGTCTAATTCCCTCAGCCTCTCATCATAACTGAGATTGCGTATTTCTGGCACCAGTTTCGTGGCTTGTCTTTGAACTTTTTCAAGCTTAGCTATGTGCTTTTTTCAAGTGCAGATTCCAAAACAGGGCTGCATATTCGAGTTTTGGCCTCACATAGGTTACATAGATATTTCTGAACATTTCCTTGTCCATGTGCCTGAAGGCTACCCTTACATTTGATAAGAATGCATATGCTGCCCTTACTATGCCATTTATATGTATTTCTGGAGACAAATCTGCCAGTATGTTTACTCCTAGATCTCTCTCATTTTCTGTCTCTTGAAGTTGTACTCCAGCCACCGAGTAGTCAAGCTTGGGCCTTCTTGCACTTGTACCCATTCTCATTACCTTACATTTTGAAGTATTGAATTTCATTAGCCACTTTTCTGACCACTCATGCAGATTATTTAGATCCTCCTGAAGTTGTCTACCATTGTTCTCGTTTTTTACTTTCTTCACAATCTTTGCATCATCTGCAAACATATTCATGAATGAATTTACAGACTCTGGTAGGTTATTTACATATACAAGGAACAAAAGTGGCCCTAAAACTGAACCCTCTGGAACTCCACTACTAACTCTTCTCCATTCAGACACTGAGTGTTTTACTCTAACCCTCTGTTCCCTTCCTTCTAAGTAAGTTTTTATCCATTCCAATACATTTCCACCTATTCTAGCCATTGATTGCAGCTTCCTAATAAGTCTCCCACGTGGAACAGTGTCAAACGCTTTCTGGAAGTCTAGGAATATGCAATCTGCCCAGCCCTCTCTTTCCTGTAAGATTTGGCTTACCTCATCATAAAATTCTAATAAGTTTGTTACTGTTGATCTACCTTCTCTGAAGCCATGTTGCCTCACTGACAAAACGTTGAAGGATTCCAAGTGAAGAGAGATATGTTTCCTTAGTAGTTTCTCCATAACTTTGCAAACAATGCTGGTCAAGGAAACTGGTCTATAGTTCAGAGCCGTATCCCTCCTTCCCTTTTTGAAGATAGGTATCACATTTGCTTGTTTCCAGCATCTTGGAATCTCCCCCGACTCCAGTGACTCCTTAAATATGATACCTAGTGCCACTGATATTGTGTTTGCGCATTTTTTAAGCACATGAGGAGATATGTCATCAGGACCTGTAGCTTTATGAACATCTAAATCCATCAGCGCTTTGCATACCTCTGTGGCTGTAAGGTTGACGTTCTCTAATACCGGCCCTTGAGCTTCTATCACTGCAATCTGAGGGGGTGGGGTATTTTCTACTGTAAATACCGACTGAAATTCCTTGTTCAATTCTTTGCAGATCTCTTCATCCGTCTCAGTGATGCTTTCATCTGCTCTCTTTAGCCTTAAAACCTGTTCTTTTACCTTCAGTTTTCCTCTGATAAAGCTGTGGAAAAGCTTGGGATTTTCTTTAGCCTTCCTGGTGCTGTCCCTCTCATAGTCTCTCTCTGCCTCTCTCCTTTTACTTAGGTAGTCATTTCTTGCTCTTTTGTAGGTTTGCCAGGCATTTATGTTTTTTCTCCTCCTATACCTTTTCCAGCATTTGTCTCTCCACTCCTTAGCTCTTTTACACCCATTATCGAACCATTTCTCTCTGGCATGAATTACATGTGTGAGTGTGTGTGTCTACCTAGTGAGTGAGTGAAACTTTATTTAAATCTGGCACATCACCTTCTAAATTAATGTACTGACAGATGAATCCCTTTAATATTCATTTGCTATTCAAAGAAGTGAAAATAATCCATAATATGGGAAAAGATGATAAAGGAAAGTGATTAAGAGAGGAGATTGTAAAGTCTTTATAGGGTAATGATATTGATACTCTTACAATGATTTCATACTACAGTATATACTTTAGCAACTTATGACTAGTAATATTGTTGTTGGCCTGTCATGTGCCACAGAGACCTTTAGGAACATGTTGGCCAAAATATAGCAGAAACGGGTGTTCAAAGCATCAAGTGTTTTTTTTTTCTCGGTTACATATTCGAGCTTTTCTTCATGTGGGTTTTTTTTTATTACCAAAGTCAAATTTTAAGTTAGGATGTGTTACCAGAAAAATGTTTCACTGAAGAGACTAAGTAACGAAATTAGTATTCATAAGAAGATATAGCAATTCTGTGTGAGGTTAAATAGACACTTTTTCTGTATTCTGTGAGACCTAAGTCGCCAAGATAAAACCATCTCTGTCTCTAATCCCCCGTCCATTGGTCGGGGGAGGGATGGTAGAGGATCCCTGGGATTTGTAGGAGGGGGAGTATCTCTAAGTAGCCGGAAACAAAAAGTCCGGGACCTTGAGAACCTTGTAACAAACTTGGATGATAAAATTCGGAATATGGATAGAGAAATGAAAGCGAGTGAAACACTTAGGAGGTATTTAGAAATTTAGAGGAATCTAACAAGGCACAAGGGAAGAAAGAAAAGAACTAGAAAAACGAATAAAAAACCTGGAAGGGGAAAAGAATGAACTAGAAATAAGAATATAAACAAGAACATAACAACAAACAGTAGAGTGACAGCCTGAATGAAATAAATGTTAGTTTACTGCTCTCTTCTGAGAAAGACAAAATTGCAGCTTGGAATGTCCAAATAAAGGATAACATCAAACGGTTTAGAAAAGTTTCAAGAGCTGAATAAGGAACATGAGGCCATTGCAAGTTTCTTTGCAGATGCAGATATGTAAAATGTAATAGTAATAGAGGCAGTGAAAGAGATGGCACTGTAAAATGTAAATATGTTTAACTACAAAAAAATTAAAGATGCTGTGCCTGAAAGGGTTATTCCATTGAACAAACAGCCACTTCATAAAAAGAAGTCAATAGTAATTTCAGGCTTAAGTGAATCCCAGGAGTCAACATGGCATGGGAGACTTGAACATAATAAAGCTAGGGTTATAGACCTGAAAAGGAAGCTTGAAGTAGTATGTGGTCCAAAGAATATTGTAAACAATTGCCAAAGCGGCAATTTTTCTAGAGGGAAAGGTAAGAGTAATGAAAGTAACCTTTGAGAGAGGGGGCATGTAAAGAAGTACTGATGATGACAAACAACCTAAATGACCTTCAAGACTTTAGAACAGTGTTTATCAGACCATATAGATCACAGGAAGAGATGGAAAGGATCAAAAACTTGTTGCAATAAGCTAAAAGGTTAATAGAAATGAAGAAGAGAAGAAAAATTTCTGTTTCAGAGTTCCTCCAGCCAGAGGGGAAGTAGAGAGGATAATGCTAGAAGATCAGGGAATGCAGTCCCATTAAGATTGCTGTACGCAAATGCTGATGGAATAGCTGGTAAGGCAGTAGAATTAAAAGATAGGATTCACAAAAGTAAGGCAGACATTAGCATAAACACTGTCACAGTTTTTCCTAAGGGTGGAGGGATAGCACTGCTCATAAGTGAAATTTAGGTTGAAAAAATAAATTTTGTTATAGAAAGTGAGTTCAAGGAATTTCTTGTTGCTCACATAAACACTGTGTCAGAGGGCATTATAATAGGAATCAACATAGGTTGGGAATTATGATGAAAGTCATATAGGTACAATCAAAGCCATAAATTCAGTTGTTAATATCGCACGGGAAAAAAGTGTAGGATTCTTATTATGGGAGATTTTAATCAAGGAGAGATAGATTGAATAATTCTTGACCCACAGGAGTGAAGAAGACTAATTTGGGGCAAGATTCCTAGAATGTGTACAAGGCAATTTCCTAAGCCAACAGGTAATGGAACTAATAAGAGCCAGGGGTGGATATGAGCCATCGCTGCTTGATCTAGTATTCAGAGATAATGTGTTGGATATTGAAAACTTTGAGTATGAATCACCAATTGAAAAAAGGAACCACAGTGTATTGTTGACGGAGAATATCATCAAAGATGTTCTGCCTGAAAGTAGGGGCACTAAGAAGGACAGGAGGAGGAACTATCTGGAAGGAGTTTACATCAAAAGTAATAATCTTTTTTCAGTAATTGACTGTCGAACCTTATGCAACAACAAATCTGTACAAGAAATGTACAAATTCTTTTGTGAAGAATATGGGAAGATAGTCACTTGCTACATACCTTCCACCAAAATAGGAGCTATTCGTGCCAGAAAGTAATGGTTAAATAATGCGTGTAAAAGAGCTAAGGAGTGGAGAGACAAATGCTGGAAAAGGCATGAAAGGAGACAAAACATAAATGCATGGTAGACTTATACAAGAGCAAGAAATGCATACCTAAGTAAAAGAACGAGGCAGAGACAGATTAAGAGAGAGATATCACCAGGAAGGCTATAGAAAATCCCAAACTTTTCCACAGCTTTATCAGAGAAAAACTGAAGGTCAAAGAGCAGTTTTTAAAGTTAAAGAGAGCGGATGGAAGCATCGCTGAGATGGATGAAGAGATTTCCGAAGAATCTAGCAAGGAGTTTCAGTCAGTATTTACAGTAAAAAATACGCCACCCCCTCAGATTGCAGATATAGAAGTTCATGGGCGGGCATTAGAGAACATCATCTTTTAAGCCAGCAAGGTAGGTAAAGCGTTGCTAGACTTAGATGCCCATAAACCTACAGGTGTCGAGGGTTCACGCCCCATCACGGTCTGAGGTTAGCAAGGGCATTCACTCAGGATAACGATTACATCTGCAAAACAGGTCCTTCGCAAGAAGGCAACTGTCCTAGCCCTTAGTAGAAAAGGGAATCCGTGACGTAAAACCGGAACGTACTTAAGAAATGTGCTAAACCAATATCGGTGGCACTATGCATCATATTCGAAAAGTTGCTAATATCTAGGGAGATTGCAATATGCTGGAAACAAGCGAACATTGTATATATTTTCAAAAAGGGAAGGAGGGATACAGCTCTAAACTATACGCTTTCTTCCTTGCCAGCATAGTTTGCAAAGTTATTGAGAAACTACTAAGAGAACACATCTCTCTTCACGCAGATTCCTTCAACGTTTTGTCAGTTAGTCAACATAGCTTCACAGACGGCAGATCAACAGTAATACTTATTAGAATTTCATGAAGAGGTAAGCCAGACCTTACAGGAAAGAGAGGGCTGGGCGAATTGCATATTCCTAGATTACCAGAAGGCATTTGATACAATCCCACATGGGAGACTTATTAAGAAGCTGCTAGTAATGGAGAGAATTGGTGGAAATATAATGGAATGGATAAAAACTTACTTAGAAGTAAGGAAACAGAGGGACAGAGTAAGACACTCAGTGTCTGAATTGAGAAGGGTTAGTAGTGGGATTCCACAGGGTTGAGCTTTAGGGATACTCTTGTTCCTTATACATGTACATGACCTACCAGAGTCTGTGAATTAATTTTTCAATATCTTTGCAGATGATGCAAAGATTGTGAAGAAAGTAAGAGATGAGAATAATGGCAGAGAACTTCAGGAAAACCTAAATAATCTACACAAGTGGTCAAAAATGTGGCTAATGAAATTCAATACTTCAGGATTTAAGGTAATGAAAATGGTTACAAGTGCGAGAAAGTCAAAACTTTGATTACTCAATAGCAAGAGCAGAACTTGAAGAGGTGGTGAATGAGAGACTTAGGAGTAAACATACTGGCAGATTTCTCACTAGAAATGCATATAACTCATATAGTAAGGGTAGCATATGCTTTCTTAGCAAATGTAAGGCTAGTGTTCAGACACACGGACAAGGAAATGTTCAAAAATATATATGTAACTTATTTGAAGCCAAAAGTTGAATACGCAGCCCCCTTTTAGAATCCACACCTGAAAAAGAACATAAATAAGCCGCGAAAAGTTCAGAGATATGCCACGAAACTGGTGCCAGAAATAAGCAATCTCAATTATGAGGAGAGTCTGAGGGAATTAGACTTACCATCATTCAAAGCCAGAAGAGTGAGGGAGGATATGGTGACGGCTTTTGAATTTCTACATAGTATTGACAAAGTAGATAGGGATCGATATATTTATATGGCTGCCACTAGAACTAGAGGTCATAGTTTGAAGCTTCATGAGAAAATTTCTGTGCAGGATGTAAGGAAGTACTTTTTTAGTGTAAGAGTAGTTGATGATTGGAATTCGCTAAGCGAGGAGGTAGTTAATGCTAACCCAGTTCATAGTTTTAAGGACAAATAAGTATCACTGAGTAAAAATGGAACCGACCAAGAGACCGGGAGTTATTAGCGTAGTTCCGTTTTTCATAATCACAATTAGGCAATTACATCCATCAGTGAAATACCGCAGCTGATGATAAAGAGTTGCAGTTCTGAAATCAACACTACTCCTTTAACAATTGAGTTTCAAAACCAAACAAATACTGTATTATATTCTACAGAAGCAAAGCTTGGAGCATATATTACAAATGCCTATTACTAAGTCTGGAAATCTGTTGTTTCATACATCATTATAAGACAACTGGTATACATAGGTACAATAAAATATGAAGCAATAAGGAAATAATTAGAAATCTTTCCATAGATAGTTGCTATAAATATTATATACAATAAGAAATAGAAAATACATCTTATTGAGTCACTTACGAGGAATAATAGTGCCAAATTTAGAGGGATCAGAAGAGATAATCCTATTTTTTATAGTCCTCCTGCCAACACCATGGGACCCTATTAATACTAAAGTTTTTCTCATAAATGGAGGCATCCTGGCTACTTCTTCATACAACACCAATTCTGCTTGGTCATAATCTGTGCTTTTCTTTGTAGAAAACATTAATTTCTTTTTACGTTTTGATATCTGCAAAAAAAAAATAATAATAATGTAAAAAAATGTCATTCCTATCTTATACAGCTACTGCTTTTTGTCTAAAATAACGTAATATACATGGCCAAGGTCATATACCCTTCCAGTAATTCTAAAGATAAATGTTACATTATGTATTCAGGATATTTAAAGGTCTATCTAAAAACATATAGAAGCACACTATAGACGAATAATATCCAATATTTTCTTATTTAACGTCTACGTAATTATGTAAAAGTTAAGTCAAATTATCTAAAATTTAGATCTATCTCTCCAATATCACGAATTTCTTTGCTTCTGCTACTGCTCTCCTAACTCCACTGCCCGTGTCTCCCTCTATGAATATCTGTCCTCTTGCCATAAGTCCATACCATTTTCTCACACATATGCTAAAGTTCTCTATATTGGAGGCTTCAGTGTACACTAGAGTGAGTGGCTTCATTCCTCTCACACATGTGGGAGAAAGTGAAGCTTCTGCTTTCTATATGACTCGTGATCTGGAGCAGATTATCAATCATCCTACCAATGTTCCCGATCGCCATTAAAATGGAGCAAACAATCTTGACCAATTTTTTACTATAATCCTTCTAATACTCATATTCTGTCTGTGTTTTCACCTCTTGGTAAATCTGGCTACTCTTTGATCTCAATCTCTTCCATTAACACTCACCCTCTATTAATTCCTCCTGCTAAGCGCCACCTTTGGCACACTGAGCGTACCCAGCACGATGATTTGTGTAGCTTTCTCTTTGATTTCCATGTGAAGACTACTACTTTCAGACATGCAACCCTAATCAGGTAGCCATTTCCGACATCATAACTGCAGGAAAGGAAGCATTCAGCCCATCCTCTATGACAACTTTTTCTCCACATAATCCTTGGTTTGACCATGCATACTCCATTGCTATTCAAGCCATGGATCGGACATGCTGGTCGCATCAAACCACTCCTTCTGATTTAGCTTGTTCTGCTTTTATTACAGCTAGGAATCGCTGCACTGCTCAGATTTGAAGACCTAAAGCTTCCTTTTTAAGAAGAAAAGTTAATGTTCTTAACTCCTCTCCCACTAATAAATGTTTCTGGTCCTTAGCCAAAAACCTCTCCAAAAACTTCTGTTACTCAAGCTATTCCCCTCTGGTTCATCCTGATGGAGCTATAACTTGCTCTGCTACTGACAGAGCCACTTTCTTTGAATCTCATTTTTCGCCAACTCTTCTGGAAGTGATTCCAGTGCACCTGTTCCTCGTACTACCCATCTCTAACCCTATGCAATCCCTTACTCTTTCTTCACTCAAAATCCTTAAGGTTCTTCACTCTCTAAAGACGAACAAGGCAGCTGGAAAAGAGAGTATCCCTGCAATGTTCTTTAAGGAGTTTGGAGATGAACTGGCTCCCGTGCTTTGCCGTCACATTCACCTCATTCTCTCATCCAGTATCTATCCTTCTTCTTGGAAACATCCTCTAGCTCAACCAGTTTTTAAGAATAGTGACGTCTCTCTTCCTTCCAAGTACCGACCTACTGCCCTAACCTCTGCTATCACTAAAGTATTCAAAATTTTGCTCAATTCTCACTTTTTGAAACATCTTGAATATAACATTCATCTCTGATCACCAGTACAGCTTCTGCAAGGCAAGATCCACTGGTGACCTGTCGTACCATACTCATGTAGTCATATTTTTTGAGGAACTATGGAGAATCCTCCGTCTTCCCCCTTGATATCTCTGAGGCTCTGACAGAGTCAGGCACAAGGCTTTGTTGGCCAAGCTCCCAGCTTATGTCTTTACCCCTTCTCTCTGTTTTCTGATTTCCAATTATCTTTCTGACTGCTTTATATCTGGTTGTTGACAGTGCAACATCTAGCTCATTCCCTGTCACCAGCAATGTTCTACAGGACTTTGTTCTTTCACCTACTCTGTTCCTTCTTTTCATCAACGATCTTCTTCAGTCTCCATCCTACTCTCTTCTCTATATCTTTGCCGACGATTCTCCCTTCATATATCCTCTGCTCTCTCTTCATAACCTTCATCTGCTACTCGTAATCCGTCTCATATCATTCTTTCTTCTACTCTCAACTCCGATTTGCAAAAAGTGTCTGAGTGAGGCATGCAAAATTTAGCTAAATTTAACTCCTCCAAGACACAGTCTCTAGCAATATCTTTAGCTTCTTCTCTTCCTCATAGCCCTATTGTCTTCGAAACTAACGAAATTTACCCTCTTAATTCTATTAATTTTAAGAATCCAGATAGCCTCCAATTTGTCTTGGAGGAGTCACATAATTCGAATTTCTAAAATTATAATTTAAAAAAATTGGGGGTTCTGATTCATTTTTGCCATAACTTTTCCTCTCTCCAATTACCTAAAATCTCAAAAGGTATTATCCGTCCCTGCTTAGAATACTGCTAACACGTCTGGGATGCTTCTTCTTATATTTATCTCCTTGATATGGTTGAATCTAAGGCAATTAAACTCATGAAAGACACTTCTCTTACTTTTATCTAGATTCTCTTTCTCTTAGCCATAATGTTACATCCTTTCTCTTTTCTTTTGCAGCTACTTTCGTCGCTGCTCTGATGAGTTGGCGAGTTGCATCCCTCCCCCACTGCTGAGGTCACTTAACTCGTGGTGTGTGTAGATTTGTAGCTCACGGATTGGTCAGAGCAGCGACTGATTCTTCCCATTCACCTCCAGACTTTGGAACTATTTTCCTCCTTCTGTCTTGCCTAAAATTACCTATGTTGCTTCAAAAAGCTGATCTATCATCATCTCGGGCCTAAGCATCCCATATCTCTAGGTCCTCAATACTTCGAATATTTTTTCTGCCTGTCCTTTTCCTATTTTGTCTCATTCCCTTATATCTGCCTTGTCCTTAAACTTCTACTTCTTCTTTATCTTAATGTTTTCTTGGTGTCCAGGTCTAATGAGGGCAATATTCTTGCCTGTCCCGGTGTCACATATTATATATATATATATATATATATATATATATATATATATATATATATATATATATATATATATATATATATATATATATAAAAGTAAGCACACACTGTTAGCATACAGCACTAAGTGGTAAGGAAACCCATCAGTAAAACAACACATAGAAAAAAATATCGCTATATTTCGGGTCCAGTTAGGACCCGATATATAGCGTTAGCTTTCTGTGTTGTTTCACTGATGGGCTGCCTTACTATATATATATATATATATATATATATATATATATATATATATATATATATATATATATATATATATATATATATATATATATATACACAGGGAATCCTCATAGAACGTCATTCCAAGTTATGACGTTTTGCCGCTACGTCAAAAGACAATAAATAATTAATAAATTATTAACAAATTTTAGCCCTACCGGGCTGGTGCTGTAAATTCAAATCGCACAGGCTGAACAGGTTGTGAGCAAGGTTGAAGAATACACTGCTAGCAGCACAGCTGTATTCATATTTATCAAGTTAATGGCTTTATTTATTTATTTGTTTAAATACTTGGTTATTGAAGGATTACATTGAATTTAAAAAAAAATCGAATACATAGCCAAAAATATTATTTTATTAGAAATACACACAAATACACAGATAGCAACACGGTTATTTCGTATTTATCAAGTTAATGGCTTTGTTTATTTTTTATATATTTGGTTATATTGCAGGATTATATTGAATTTAGATAAAAATACCAAATTATTCAAAATAGTTTGTTGAGTCATGTAAAAATATGGCGTCATGTGTCAGTAGAAGAAGAACCACCACTCAGTTTACTCTCACCCACCATATTGTTTCTCATGTTCATCTACTCTTCTTGGTTTTGTTCGTTTTTGCTTGTATAGACATTACTATATCTCCCAAGCCTAATGGTAATAGTTCTGATGACTGTGCTACAAAGAAAAGCCATCACCTTGGAAATTAATGCTAAAATAGTAAAGTGCTCGGAAAAGGGAGTGATAGGTTCTCAGAAGGGACGGGTAAATGGAAAATCGCATGAAAAAACGAGTAATTTCCATAAAAAACAATGATAAAGGACATAGATACTTTCCACAACCTTACATAGACACACTATGCCAAAGATATAAGATAAGTAAAATATAACTTAAAAGTACATAAGTACATAACATGCAAATAGTGTACTACTGTATAAGAGATATACAGATTTACTGTACAGTAAACAAATTAATGCACTCTATTATGCAGTGGGCAACAGGCATACACTGGGACGTGCATGTTGGCAGCGAGCTCGAGGATGCAAAAGTTTTGCCGCCTCCGTATCAGCTGATGCACCCTTGCACGCTATTTCCCTGACGATATTACATTGAATATTTGTTTGCTGTTTGTTCTTAATGCTTTTTTTCCATTATCTTCATAATATTCGATCGCATTAAGCAGTAGAAGAGGAGGAGGATGCGGGAGAACGAACCTCTATCGGCCAATGTTTTGCCGCTTCCGTATCAGCTGATGCTTATCACTATTCAGGCACAATATCTTACTCATAAAATATTTATTTACTCACTCTATTTGGGGTTTATCTAATTTTCAAGATTATAGTATGTATTATTAATATTCCTTGGTTCTAAACATTATTCTATCTTCTTTACATATCAACCGTGCTGCACGAAATCTAAATGTAAACAAAGTCAGCTGAGAGAAAAAGAAAACTATACAATTCGTTACAAAGAAAATGTATAGCGAAGAAACTTAAATGAAATATATATATTCTCTACACACTATTTCCCTGATGATATTATATCGAAAGTTTGTTTGCAGTTTGTTTGCTGTTTGTTCTTAATGCTTTTTTTTAATTTTTTCATAATATTTGATCTCATTAAGCAGCAGAAGAGGAGGAGGATGCAGGAAAACGAACCTCTATCGGCAAACGTTTTGTCACACTTTCGTATCAGCTGATGCACCTCGCACGCTATTTCCCTGACAATATCATATCGAAAATTTGTTTGCTGTTTGTTCCTAATGCTTTTTTTCAATTTTCTTCATAATATTCGATCGCATTAAGCGGTAGAAGAGGAGAAGGATGCGGGAAAACTAACCTCTATCGGGAAACGTTTTGTCACACTTCCTTATCAGATGATGCACCCTCGCATGCTATTTCCCTGACGATATTATATAAAAAATTTATTTGCTGTTTGTTCCTAATGCTTTTTTCAATTTTCTTCATAATATTCGATCGCTTTTAGCGGTAGAAGAGGAGGAGGATGCGGGAGAGCGAACCTCTATCGGCAAACGTTTTGTTACACTCCTGTATCAGCAGATGCACCTTCGCACGCTATTTTCCTGACGATATTATATCGAAAATTTCTTTGCTGTTTGTTTTTAATGCTTTTTTTCAAATTTCCTCATAATATTCGATCGCATAAAGTGGTAGAAGAGGAGGAGGATGCGGGAGAACGAACCTCTATCGGCCAACGTTTTGCTACTTCCGCATCAGCTGATTCACCTTCGCACATTATTTCCCTGAATATATTATATTGAAAATATGTTTGCTGTTTGTTCTTAATGCTCTTTTTCAATTTTCTTCATAATATCCAATCGCATTAAGCAGTAGAAGAGCAGGAGGAAGATGGTAGAAAAGTGCCTACGAGGCGGTCGATTTTTTACTAAAATGATTTTTTTTTTTTTTTTTTTTTTTTTTTTTGCATGGGCATTATTCGTGAATCTTGTATTTTTTTACTATTATTTTTTGGGCATTATAGCAATTTCGAAGTTAAAAAAAACGTGGAAAAAACGAACAAGGTGTATATATAGTGTTCCCCGGTTATTCGCGTTTCTTGGTTCGCGTTCTCACTGTATCGCGTTTTTTTTTTGGATAAATTATTATTTTATTTCATGGGTATATGCAAAAATATTAAAATATTAAAAAAAAAAATTCTCAGTATTTTAATTTTTTTTATTGAAAAAACATATTTCATTATCTAATTGATAAAAAAAATTATTTCCCAGCCTACGAATAATAAAACAGTAAAATATAGTAAAAAACATAAATTTAGATAGATAGATAGATAGATAGATACGGTTATTGACCACCTCTTTTGAAAAGTACAGTATAATCTTTACAAAAGGAATATTTTGTCCAAATTACAATGAATAAATACAATAGATTTTGTACAATCATCAAATAAGTAAATGAATTTAAATTATTATACATTGTACTAATAACTGAATGATATACGTACGTACAGTATAACTCACAGTATTGCATCATGCGAAATGGTGTTCGATAGCGTACAATGTATTGGGGTTGCAGCTACGTGAACTAGCATATATATTTATATTTCCAGTAGTTTCATGATTTTATTGATAAAAAAACGTATTTATTAGCCTAAGAATAATAAAACAGTAAAAAAAAGTAAAAACCATAAATACTAACAGTATTGCAACATGTAAAATACGATACCACTATCAGCGTTTTGGACAAAGACTCGTTCAGTCTAACTCACGTGTGCGCCGTTCACGTTGTGCTTATTAAACGTTTTGCTTGTGTTCGATAGCGTACAATGTACTGGGGTCGCAGCTACGTGAGCTAGCATATATATTTATATTTCCAGTAGTTTCATGATTTTATTGATAAAAAAATTTATTTCTTAGCCTAAGAATAATAAAACAGTAAAAAATAGTAAAAAACATAAATACTAACAGTACTGCAACATGTAAAATACAATACCGCTATCAGCGTTTCGGACATAGGCTTCCACCATCTTCCATTGTCTCGCCTCACTCGTGTGCGCCATTCACGTTGTGCTTATTATTATTAATATGTTTTGCTTGTGATTTTCTTACTCGCATATTTTAACCTTTGCAATGCCTCCCAAGCATCCTTCATCTTCTAAGGCTTCTTGTAGTGAGCCTAAGTGCCAAAGGAAAATGTTAACCATTGTAGATAAAGTGAAACTCTTAGATATGTTGAAAGAAAGAAAAAAGTTTGTGGATGTCGGCGGCTATTTTACGTAAACGTAAAAATTATTGTAAAATACTGTACCTATGTATGTCAAGTCATCATCACCTCATTCACGGTAAGTTTTCCTATCACTTTCATAAAAAATAACGTTGCTTGCTGTTATTTATAATGTAAAGGGTGTTTTTTTTAACAGTACAGGGAGGGTTTATACAGTGTAAACGTAAAAATACATTAAAATATCTATGTACATATAGGCTGATCCTACTCCGCGGATTTCCTGGTTCGCCCCGGGTCCCGGAACTGAACTACCGCGATAAGGGAGGTAACACTGTGTGTATGTATATATATATATATATATATATATATATATATATATATATATATATATATATATATATATATATATATATATATATATATATATATATATATATATATATATATATATATATATATATATATATATATATATATATATATATATAATACACAGTAATCCCTCCTTTATCGAGGGTGTTACGTCCGGGACCACCCGATAGGTGAAAATCCGCAAAGTAGCAGCACCATATTTTACATTTATTTTTACCTTTATAAACCCTCCCTGCACTGTTAACAACTCACCCTTTACTTTATTGATAACAGGCACAAGCGTAAAGTTATAAGAGAGACAGGTAAGTTTACCATAAATAACAGCACGCAAGCGTAAAGCTATATGAGCGTGATAGGTAAGTTTACCGTGAATAACCTATACGTACTGTACTAAAATAATACCTAAAATAATAACACATTATATTCATAATAACAATAATGATAATACAGTAACCTTACGAGACATATGAGAGCAGAGAGAGGTACAGTAATGATGACAATGAAGGTGATGTTGACATTTACATACTGCATAGCCGATGACAGCGCGAAAGGCGCACACGTAATAACTGAATGGTTGAGGCGAGACAAGAGAAGATGCTGGAAGAATCAAGCTTCAATCAAAAAGCCAATCAGACCCCAGGATACGGAACACAATTCTGTGATTATTCGTCTCCCACCAATCAGTCAATATCATCCCGTGCACTATCTCAAGTAGGTGCGACCCTTTGTGTTTTCCAAGACACAGATATCTACGCAGCAAATACCGTACCGGTATCGTATTTTATATGTTGCAATACTGTGAGTTATAAGTTTAAATTTATGTTTTTTACTATCTTTTACTGTTTTATTATTCTTAGGCTAGGAAATACTTTTTTTTATCAATAGAATAATGAAAATACTGCAAATTTTAAAATTTCCACATATCGTGGATTCCCGCAATATACCCAAAAAATCTGCGATATAAAATACATATGCTCGCCATAAAAACCCGCGATGCGCTGAATCCGCGGAAGGTGAACCGCGATATAGTGAGGGATTACTGTATATACACAGTGGGTCCTCATTTAACATCAGAGTTCTGTTCCTAACAGCTGACTTAAAGAGTATTTCGACATAAGTCGGAAAAGACCTACATTCGAACTTAGGTCCCTCAACCAATGTTAAACATAGATACTCTAAAACATAGAAAAATAATCTAAGTTCTTAATTTAAGACATAAAAATAGAAAAACTAAACTTAACAATATTGCTTAACTTTACTTGTGTACTCTACAACATAAAAATAGTAAAATTATACTCAAGTACAGTACAGTATACAGTACAATATTGCTTACCTTTACTCGCATGGTCGTTTTGAAGGTGAGTCTGGAGATGCAAAAGAACACACAGAAAAAAATAGAAGTACTGGGGCAGATGAGTTTATATAAGTAGAGGCACCTGAGGTAGAAGGTGCAGGATATGGTGCTGGGGGCTCTACCTTCACGAGGAATTAATCAAGGTGAGTCTGGAAGGATGCCCTTTTCTTCTCCTCATATATTTCCTTGTAACAACGTAGGGCATCATTGATCCCTCTCTCGATCTTAGTGTGCCTGGCAACATTGGGTCATGAGCCTCAAGCTTTGCCAACATTTCCTCTGCCAGGGCAAATGTATCTTTCACTTCCTTGGTTGTGAATTTCTTGGGCTCTGGGGTTGGTAGTTCTTCCTCCTCTTTAATCATTTGCTTCTCCAGTTGAATGAGGTCCTCGGCAGATAACTCCTCGCCATGAGATTCTAGACTCTTTTACATCATTAGCCTCCACTACCAACTTGAGCTCCTTAATCATGACAACTACGTTACTGGTTACAGCCTCAACTGTCTCCTCAAAGCCTCAGAAGTCATTCACAAAATAGGGGAATGCTTTCTTTCACACCACATTCAATATCACTTGCTTCACTTCTCCTAAGCATCAGAAATATTCTTCACAGCATGAAGAATATTGTAAAACTTCTGGAAGTCCTTCAGTCAAGTTCTTGTCCTTCTCCATTGCCCTGAGAGCCATACAATTGTCTTTCGGAGGTAGTAGGCCATGAAAGAGGTTATGACCTGATCCATTGGCTGTAACAGTGCAGTGGTATTAGGCGGAAGGTAAAACACCTTGACAATAGGATGAGAGTCATCCAAATGAGCAGGGTGACCAGGGGCACTGTCCAGGATTAGCAACACCTTAAAAGGTAGACCCTTGAAGGCACAGTACCTGTCCGCTTCAGGCAAAATGGTTGCTGAGCCAGTTCTCAAGTATTTGAAGGGTTATACAAGCCTTCTTGTTCGACTTCCAAATGACTGGCAGTTGACCCTTTCAAATGCCCTTGAGTTCCCTGCCAAATATACCAATAAGGGCTTACAGTCTCCAGCAGCAGTAGCATCCAAAAGCAAAAACAATATCTCCTTGCAGACTTTATGGCCTGGTGTATGCATGTACAACAAGGCATATGCTTCTAGAATAAGCCAGATTCATCCATATTAAATACCTGCTCAGCACGGTAAGCCCCCTCCCATACTATCTCAACCAAAGCACTAGGAAACATTCTTGCTACTTCCTCATAACTACTAGCTGCTTCACTTTGCACTCTTATTTATGCATATTAGCTGGAACCTTAAAACGATTAAACCAACCCCAACTAGACACAAACTCTTCACCTGCACTCTCTTCCCCCTTTTCTCTTTTCAAGGCTTTGAACAATATTTTAGCCTTTTCTTTTATTACCTTGAAGCTTACTAGGATACACCGTCGATTCTGATCATCAAGCAAGCTAAAGCACTATCAATCTCTCCAACTCAATCATAAGGCAACTATTCTGCCAGGTGATCACAGTGAACATCATAGGAGCTGAGCCTCTCAAGTGGTCACAGATGCGATCTTTGTCTTTGATGATCGTTACCACTGTCGTACAGGCTAATCCAAGATTGCGGCCAGTATTCATTGTTGATTCTACCTTTTCAGCTCAGTTTACTATTTCAATTTTTATTTACATGGTGATGGTTTTCTTTCCTTCGTAGCACTGCCAACAGAAGTATCGCCAAAACACTCAGGACACATAGTAATGTCAGCAAAGAGTGAAAAGAACGAGAGAGCAGATGAACACAAGGCACAATATGAGTTTGGTATTTTTTCATTAAATTCAATATAATCCTTCATTATAACCAAATTCATGAATAAATAAAAAAAGCCATTAACTTGATAAATATGAATACAGCTGTCTTGCTAGATGTGTATTCGTTTGCCGTGCTAACAAAATATTTAGTGCACGTAGTTTGAATTTACCCCACCAGCTAGGTAGGTCGAAAAATTAATTTATTAATAATTCATTAATTATTAATTGGCCTCCAATGTAACGGCAAAACGATGTACTTTGGAACAGCGTTCTACGAGGACCCCCTGTGTATATATATATATATATATATATATATATATATATATATATATATATATATATATATATATATATATATATTATATATATATATATATATATATATATATATACAGTATTAATATATATATATATATATATATATATATATATATATATATATATATATATATATATATATATATATATATATATATATATATATATATATATAGTGTTGCATCACTTATCGCGGTAGTTCGGTTCCGGGACCCAGCGCGAACCCGGGAATTCGTGGTGTAGAGATCAGCCTATATGTACATAGATATTTTAATATATTTTTACGTTTACACTGTATAAACCCTCCCTGTACTGTTAAAAAAACACCCTTTACATTATAAATAACAGCAAGCAACGTAATTTTTTTATGAAAGTGATAGGAAAACTTACCATGAATGAGGTGATGATGACTTGACATTAATAGGATCCATATTTTACAATAATTTTTTTCCTTCTTTCAACATATCTAAGAGTTTCACTTTATCTACAATGGTTAACATTTTCCTTTGCCGCTTAGGCTCACTACAAGAAGCCTTAGAAGATGAAGGACGCTTATGAGGCATTGCAAAGGTTAAAATATGCGAGTAAAAAAATCTCAAGCAAAACATATTAATAATAATATGCACAACATGAATGGCGCACACGAGTGAGGCGAGACAATGGAAGATGGTGGAAGCCTTTGTCCGAAACGCTGATAGCGGTATCGTATTTTACATGTTGCAATACTGTTAGTATTTATGTTTTTTACTATTTTTAACTGTTATATTATTCTTAGGCTAAGAAATACATTTTTTTTATCAATTAAATCATGAAACTACTGGAAATATAAATATATATGCTAGCTCATGTAGCTTCGACCCCAATACATTGTACGCTATCGAACACAAGCAAAACGTGAGTTAGACTGAACGAGTCTTTGTCCAAAACGCTGATAGCGGTATAGTATTTTACATGTTGCAATACTGTTAGTATTTATGTTTTTTACTATTTTTTATTGTTTTATTATTCTTAGGCTAATAAATACATTTTTTTTATCAATAAAATCATGAAACTACTGGAAATATAAATATATATGCTAGCTCACGTAGCTGCGACCCCAATACATTGTACGCTATCGAACACTATTTCGTATGATGCAATACTGTGAGTTATACTGTACGTACGTATATCATTCAGTTATTAGTACAAGGTATATTAATTTAAAATTCATCTACTTATTTGATGATTGTACAAAATCTATTGTATTTATTCACTGTAATTTGGACCAAATATTCCTTTTGTAAAGATTATACTGTACTTTTCAAAAGAGGTGGTCAATAAACGTATCTATCTATCTACATTTATGTTTTTTACTATTTTTTACTGTTTTATTATTTGTAGGCTGGGAAATAATTTTTTTTATCAATTAGATAATGAAATATGTTTTTTCAATAAAAAAAAAATGAAAATACTGAGAATTTTTTTTTTTATATTTTAATATTTTTGCATATACCCATGAAATAAAATAATAATTTATCAAAAAAAAACCACGATAGAGTGAGAAAGCGAACCAGGAAGCGCGAATAACTGGGGTAACACTGTGTATATATATATATATATATATATATATGGTTCCGGTTTTACGTCACGGACTCCCTTTTCTACCAAGGGCTAGGACAGTTGCCTTCTTGCGAAGGACTTGTTTTGGCAGATGTAATCCTTATGCTGAGTGCATGCTCTTGCTAACCTCAGACCGTGACGGGGCGCGAACCCTCGACCTGACGCCTCAGAGTCACGGATGCTACCGGTTGAGCCACGGTGAGTACTTATATATATATATATATATATATATATATATATATATATATATATATATATATATATATATATATATATATATATATATATATATATGAATCATATTTTACCCTGACTGGAACTCGAACCTAGGACACATAATTACTGTGCCAAGGCACAACCAACTACACAACAGAAGGTTAAAAGGGAAACAAATCTTACAGCTTTAACTGCTATACTAGGAATGACCGCATTCTATCTGAATGCCTTTTTGTTCATATTACAGTTCCCACAACCTTACTCGTGGCCTCCTTTTCGTATTTAATTCACATTACAATCTAAATAGGCATCAACTATAATCAAATAAACACATTAACATACGTGAAAACATGAATCATATATTACCCTGACTGAGACTCAAACCTAAGATACATAATTACTATGCCAAGGCACTACCAACTACACCACAGAAAGTTAAAAGGAAAACAAACCTTGCAGCTTTAACTGCTATACTAGGAATGAATGCATTCTATCTGAATGCCACTCTGTTCATATTACAGTTTCCCCCAACCTCACTCATGGCTTCGCTTTTGCATTTACATCACATCTCAATCTCAATAGGCATCAACTGTAATCAAACACATTAACATGTGTGAAAACATGAATCATATTCTACCCCAACTGGGACTCGAACCTAGGACACATAATTACTGTGCCAAGGCACTATCAATTACACCACAGAAGGTTCAGAGGGAAACAAACCTTACAGCTTTAACTGCTATACTAGTAATGAATGCATTCTATCTGAATGCCTTTTTGTTCATGTTACAGTTTACCCCAACCTCACTCGTGGCTTTGTTTTCGCATTAAAGTCATGGACCCGGGAATTTCGTAAAATGAATAAAGGGTGGCTATTGCGCCTGTAGTCGCCGTAGTTATAAGAAGGTATTATAATTTATTAAGAATTGTTGACTTTGTAATTAATAATGAGCCTGCAAAAGCACTTGTAGACAAAAGAAAAAAGAAAAAAGAAAAAACATAAATGCCTGGCAAACCTACAAAAGAGCAAGAAATGACTACCTAAGTAAAAGGAGAGAGGCAGAGAGAGACTATGAGAGGGACATCACCAGGAAGGCTAAAGAAAATCCCAAGCTTTTCCACAGCTTTATCAGAGGAAAACTGAAGGTAAAAGAACAGGTTTTAAGGCTAAAGAGAGCGGAGGGAAGCATCACTGAGACGGATGAAGAGATCTGCAAAGAATTGAACAAGGAGTTTCAGTCAGTATTTACAGTAGAAAATACCTCACCCCCTCAGACTGCAGTGATAGAAGCTCAAGGGCCGGTATTAGAGAACATCAACCTTACAGCCACAGCGGTATGCAAAGCGCTGATGGATTTAGATGTTCATAAAGCTACAGGTCCTGATGACATATCCCCTCATGTGCTTAAAAAATGTGCAAACACAATATCAGTGGCACTAGGTATCATATTTAAGGAGTCACTGGAGTCGGGGGAGATTCCAAGATGCTGGAAACAAGCAAATGTGATACCTATCTTCAAAAAGGGAAGGAGGGATACGGCTCTGAACTATAGACCAGTTTCCTTGACCAGCATAGTTTGCAAAGTTATGGAGAAACTACTAACGAAACATATCTCTCTTCACTTGGAATCCTTCAACTTTTTGTCAGTTAGGCAACATGGCTTCAGAGAAGGTAGATCAACAGTAACAAACTTATTAGAATTTTATGATGAGGTAAGCTAAATCTTACAGGAAAGAGAGGGCTGGGCAGATTGCATATTCCTCGACTTCCAGAAAGCGTTTGACACTGTTCCACATGGGAGACTTATTAGGAAGCTGCAATCAATGGCTAGAATAGGTGGAAATGTTTTGGAATGGATAAAAACTTACTTAGAAGGAAGGGAACAGAGGGTTAGAGTAAGACACTCAGTGTCTGAATGGAGAAGAGTTAGTAGTGGAGTTCCACAGGGTTCAGTTTTAGGGCCACTTTTGTTCCTTGTATATGTAAATGACCTACCAGAGTCTGTAAATTCATTCATGAATATGTTTGCAGATGATGCAAAGATTGTGAAGAAAGTAAAAAACGAGAACAATGGTAGAGAACTTCAGGAGGATCTAAATAATCTGCATGAGTGGTCAGAAAAGTGGCTAATGAAATTCAATACTTCAAAATGTAAGGTAATGAGAATGGGTACAAGTGCAAGAAAGCCCAAGCTTGACTACTCGGTGGCTGGAGTACAACTTCAAAAGACAGAAAATGAGAGAGATCTAGGAGTAAACACACTGGCAGATTTGTCTCCAGAAATACATATAAATGGCATAGTAAGGGCAGCATATGCATTCTTATCAAATGTAAGGGTAGCCTTCAGGCACATGGACAAGGAAATGTTCAGAAATATTTATGTAACCTATGTGAGGCCAAAACTCGAATATGCAGCCCCCTTTTGGAATCCGCACTTGAAAAAGCACATAGCTAAGCTTGAAAAAGTTCAAAGACATGCCACGAAACTGGTGCCAGAAATACGCAATCTCAGTTATGATGAGAGGCTGAGGGAATTAGACTTACCATCACTCGAAGCTAGAAGAGTGAGGGGGGATATGGTGACAGTCTTTAAATTCCTTCATGGTTATGATAGAGTGGATAGGGATTGATATTTTGATATGGCTGGCTCTAGAACTAGAGGTCATAGTTTGAAGCTTCGTAAGAAAACTTGTTTGCAGGATGTAAGGAAATACTTTTTCAGTGTAAGAGTAGTTGATAATTGGAATTGGCTAAGCGAGGAGGTAGTTAATGCTATCTCAATCCATAGTTTTAAGGACAGGTATGATAAGTATCACTAAGTATAAAATGGAAGTGATCAGGAGACGGGAAGATACGAGCTTTGGGCTCTTTCCCGTAAGCACAATTAGGTAATCACACTTAGGTAATCACATAGGCTGTTCAACAACAGTACTTCATTCCCGGTATGTGGCTCTGTGTGAAGGTGATGTTTATGTTGATGGTTTTTATGGAAGCAAGATTAGATCTAGGGGTGAAAGTAGGTTAAAACTAGGTGTTAGTGGTAAATATTTGACAGTGAGCGCTGTGGAATCTGATATTTTAGTAGATGGTGTTGATGGGGTGCTTGAGGTTGATGTGACTGATCAGTTGGGTGGTGTCACTATTAATTATGAAAGGGTATATTTTGGTTCCATTGGGTTTGCATCAGTTAGTCAAGAGATTAACCAGAATCCTGTGAGAGACGGGGAGTGTGCAAAGGTAGTTATTGAAGATTCAGAATCTTATGCTATGTTTGATGGGTAGAAATGGACGGTCATGTGGTTTTGGAAGAATAACCGACCCGTGAAATTAAACATTAAAATAAGTTATGATAAGAAGCTTGAGGGTAGAAAAATAGAAGAGTTTGAGAAGAAAGTAGACAGATGGATTGCAGAAGGGATTTTCATGCCATGGAAGGAAGATGTTAACACAGGTATTCTTGCCCTGATGGCTGTGGAGCAACCCACAAAATACAAAGCGAGGCCCGTGCTTGATTTTCGTGAACTGAACGAAAATGTTGAATATCACACAGGTGATGAGGTGCTTGACATATGTAGTGAGACGTTACACGATTGGCATTATGCAGGTGAGGAAGTGTCAATCGTTCACTTAAAGCCAAACTACCTACAATTGAGAGTTGACGAACAACTGTTGAAGATGACACTTGGCTGAGGAAAAAGGATGACTTCAGTCACATTAATGTCACAGAATTAGAAGCCAAGATGAAAGGTGTGAATCTGGATATTAAATGGGATCTGAACTTAATAGAGTTGAGAATTGCTTCTGCAACTATTGGGGCATGGTTGAAAAGTGTGATAAGTGCCGAAAAGTGTGTTCACACACAGGGAGCTGCAGAAATTATTATTAAACGTCGTTTAGCAAGTTTACGGGATATGATTGCTGAATTTGGGTTGAGTACTGTTGTAACATTGGTACTTACAGAAAAGAATAAAGATGACGTGGTTAGTGGATTTTGAGGTAGGTGAAGGTGGGCAAGTACATATGTGCGCTGCTGCTTCGATAAATGTAGATTTAACAGGCTACACAAGAAATACCATATAGGGGTTGACAGAACCTAGAATTTGGCCAAGAAGTTGGACAAGATGGCTTAAGGGATTCTGTGAAAAGGGTGGTAAAGGGTTGTGAACGACGTCAGTCAATCGATCCTACTCCTGCGGTGCATAAGAGAGGTGAAGTTAGTGTTAAGTATAACTGGCAACGCCTGGCTATAGAAGTAACTCATTATAGGGGGGGTTCCTTATTATCTTTGGTGGATTGCAGCCCAGGGAGCTTTGCGATATGGAGGAAATTAAGGAAAGAAGATACATAATGCATCAAAGCAGAATTGGAGAACATCTTTATGAAAAGGGGCCGAGTTGAAGAACTGCTACTGGACAATAGTACAGCTTTTTGGTCGCAGTATTTACAGAATATGTCGCATCATTGGAATATTGATAGGGCATTTCGGGCTGCTTATAAATCAGGAGTAAACAGAATAGTAGAAAGACACCATAGGACCATTAAGGCTAATGCCGAGAGGTGAGGAATCTCTTCCAATGAGGCAGTGTACTGGTATAACAGTACACTAACATCAGGACAGGAAGAGTTGTCTGTACCTCAACGCTCTGTGTACAAATATGAGTGGAGGTATCCTTTAGTGAACCCAAATGGGGTGGGTGACTGCTAAATTGATAGCCTGCTAATTAAAATGGGAGAAGAGGTTTAGATAAAACCACCTGATGCACGTTGTACCACTCAGTGGAATAGAGGAATCATTACTCAAGTGAACTCGCAAAATAGTATATCATTTAATGACATGCAGAGACATGTGTTGGATGAGAGGTCAGTTGTAGCTCCATTGTCCCCATCTAATGATGCCGATGATGACTCAAGTAAGGAATTGCTGTTTTCTAAAGGATGCGAGGAGCCACCAGTGATTCATCAGGGGTGTGAATAGCGTCCTATTAGAATAACAAGACCTCTTGTATGGATGTAAGACTATATCACAGACAAAGAATAAACTTTTGTTTTTCTTATTACTTTGGAAGTTTGTTAGTTATGTTATTTTAATTTCATGTTTATGTACTTTTATTTTCTTTCATGGCAACTCTGATTTCCAGTTTTCTTTCTGACTGTGCGACATCTAGCCCTTTCTCTTGTTACCAGTGGTGTTTCACAGGGCTCTGTTCTTTCTCCTACCCTGCTCCTTCTATTCATCAATGATCTTCTACAATCCCCATTTTCCTCTCTTCTTCATGCCTTGGCTGACGATTCTACCCTTCACTTTTCTTCTGCCTTTTTTTCACAACCTTCATCTGCTACTCCTAATCAGTCTCGTATCACTATTTCTTCTACTCTCAACTCCGATTTCCAGAGGGTATCTGAGTGGGGCACTCAAAATTTAGTTAAATTCAATGCCTCCAATACACAGTTTCTGGCTATCTCTTTATCTTCTTCTCCTCCTGATAACCCTATTGTCTTCGAAACTAACGAAATTTACCCTCTTAATTCTATCAACATATTAGGAATCCATATAGTCTCTAACTTGTCTTGGAGGAATCACATAATCCAAATATCTAAATCTTCATCCAGAAAATTGGGGGTTCTGTTTCATTTTCGTCATTACTTTTCCTCTTTACAGTTACTTAAAATCTACGAAGGTCTTATCCATCCCAGCTTAGAATACTGTTCACACATCTGGGGTGCTTCTTCTTGTACTTATCTCCTTGATAGGGTTGAATCTAAGGCATTCAGACACATTAATGATCCTTCTCTTACTTCTAATCTGGATTCTCTCTCTCTTTACCATAAGGTATCATCCCTTTCTTTCTCTTTTCTATCGCTACTACTTCCATCACTGATCTGATGAGTTGTCGAGTTACATCCATCCCCCACTGTGTGGAGATATGTAGCTCGCGAATTGCTCGGTGCAGAGAATGCGTCTTCCCATCTACCTCCAGGCTCTGGAACTCTCTGCCTCCCTCTGTCTTTCCTAATTTTTTTTACCTATCTTCCTTCAAAAAGCGGACCTATCGTCATCTCAGGGCCTAATCCTCAATATCTCTAGGTCCTCTGGACTTTGAATATTTTTTCTGTTTGTCGTTTTCCTTTGTGTAATATTACCTCATCTTTCCCTTGTCCTTAACCTTCTTCTTTTCCTTCGTCTTGGTGTTTTCTCGTGCCCGGGCCTTTATTGATGAGGGCAGTTTTTGCCTGTCCCAGTGTAACATTTATATAAAAAAAAAAAAAAAAAAGTGTTGGGCTTATTAAAGTAGTACACAGATCTTGAGAATATGAAGTCATTTGTGATCTTAAGATCATGTGGGTATGTGGTGTATTTTGGTATTGGGAACTAGTTGGCAACACTGAGAGGAGTTGATTCATTGTTGTTAATATGAGAGGACATAGAAGGCTTTGCTCCGGAGCTCCAATTGTTGTTTATATTTCTGTAGTTGTAGAAATAGGTCGTAAGCATTATTGTCTTATTCCAATTTTGTGATTAATTTTATTAGTTCATCCGACAAGTGATGTGAGTACTACAGAGACAGTTTTTAATTACAATATATATATATATATATATATATATATATATATATATATATATATATATATATATATATATATATATATATATATATATATATATATATATATATATATATATATATATATATATATATATATATATATATATATATATATATATATATATATATATATATATATATAAACTACATATACGTAAAATCAAAGTTTTTGTAAATGTGCCCCTGCCAACTAGCTTCATACTTAAATCCATTTTCAGAAGAGTGGAGAAATATTTGTCTGAAAGTTAATATTTAAATCTCTATTCAAAAATTTTTCTTCAAGCAAGATGGTATATCCCACAGAGGTAGATGAGAATGGCTATGACAGTACCAGACTACTTGAAGTACAGTAGTAGTAAGGCTAAAAAATATGCTACCTCTTCTTTCAGTTTATATGTGGAAAAAAATGAAGGGAGGTATTGCTTGCCTCTTCTCTCCTATCCCTATTACTTAACTCCTACAATAAGCATGGGATAAGGAAATTATATTCTCTCCACCCCCAGCACCAGGGGTATCTTCTTCAGTGACAGCCTACATGCTAATGAAAAAGAAACAAAAAAGATAAAACCTCACTTACTCTAGTGCCACATATGCCAATCTTATGAACATAATCGTATTCTTGTCGCACAAATGCCTTTCGACGCTCCTCAAGCTCTTGTGATGGAATAAGCCCAGTTCGCTTTGCTCCAGACCCCACTAACTGTGCTTGCCACCAATTAGGATCTGACTGGTCCACAATCTGAATAGAAAAAGTTGCATATAAAAAACTAAATACTGTACTCTACAGATCGTTATTTCAAACTGAACCATGGAATATCTTATTTATATAGTTTTGAACAGGCAGAGGCTTGTAAGATAAAGTATTTTTAAAAACTCTTCACTTCCACCAGGCATAGATATATATATAACGGCATGACTACTTGAATATAAAAAGGAATGAATTACATTAAAAAAATTAGAAATTTATTTTTTACTCTGCAAGTTGCAGAGAGCTTAGTGACTGCTAAAGACATGGTGTTTGTAATAATGTACAGAAACAGATTACAATTTAGATATGTAGACTAAAATTTACAAAACATAAATGTTTTTAATAAAAAGAACATGGTCCGATATTCTAAACACTACAATGCATTATATCGCTGACGCTTATAAAATATTTTATATTTTTGTACCTGAAGAATGTCTCCCTTTTCAAATTTGAGACCAATATCTTGAGGTGTCTGTGATGGACAGGTAGGGAGTAATGAATCCTCTGAAGGATCATACGAATACAGAGCTCTCATATAACACTGAAAAAAATAGAACATATCAATGATATAGCAATATTTCATATCAAATTTGCTATCGAAAACAAATACAATTATTTAAAAACAGTATTGTGTTTCTAATATGAAACAAACTCCATCACTAATGATCTGCAATGCAAGAATCCAAATCAATATGTACAATACGTCCATGTAGGACCCCACTTTGGTAAGTTACATCAATATACACACATATTTTATTGTATCTATAGCATAGCCTGAGGTGGAATACATTGACTCCAAGGTGTTCTTATGTGATATATAGTAAAAAAATTTAATCTATACAGGTTGAATTCAAAAAATTGCAGATTATCTTGACTGGAATGTGATATACCGTATATTCCCAGTCCATTAGGTATTTTGAAGAACAAACAAAATACTACTAACTACGTTTTGGAGATATGTTGCTGAGCTCTGTTATATAACTCTTGAGAACTCTGACACATTGCTTTAGTCCCTACTGATGTCCAAGTTCATGAATGTATTGCTTCAACAGCAACCCTACATATCACTGACATTGGCATGGTCTCTCACATAAAAAATCAGTATCCTCTCTTTCTTATTCCCCAATGGCACTGACAAACCAAGTTGTGCGAACCACCTTTGAATAGTCAAATTTATGAATTCTTGGGTGATAGCCACGAGTTATAGCAACTAAGTTAGTGAAGAAAGATTTCATGTCATTTTTCATAATTTATAAGGAGAGCACTAACATAACTTCAGTTTTATATATGGTGAATCAGTGACTAATTTAATCATGTCCTAATGAATTCAAACATGAAAAAATAACTCTGAATATATTGCTTGTCAAATTCATTATAAACAGCAGCAAATAATGCTAGCCTACCATAATTTGACTACTACAAAGTGCCCCAAAACATACAACTTGAAAAATTCTCACTATCTTCTAACAACAACTACATAACATGGGAAACAGCAGAATTTCATGATATCCTGCCCATCTCCAGTCTTATTCCTCTCTGGTGGCAAGGAGAAAACATCTTGGAGGATGGGACTGCTCGCCTTTAATTTTCTATCCATTAAGTTTTGCTTTTAAAACACGTAACTGCTCATGAGTGACTTATTTATTTTAAACTACCTCCAATAATGAACTATACATACAGACTCTCCCCAACTTACAAAAGAGTTACATTCCAAATGGCATTTTGTATCCTGAATTGTTCATAAGTTGATATTTGTATATATAGTACTGCGCATATATATATATATATATATATATAGAGAGAGAGAGAGAGAGAGAGAGAGAGAGAGAGAGAGAGAGAGAGAGAGAGAGAGAGAGAGAGAGAGAGGAGAGAGGAGAGAGAGAGAGAGAGAGAGAGAGAGAGAGAGAGAGAGAGAGAGAGAGAGAGAGAGAGAGAGAGAGAGAGAGAGAGAGAGAGAGAGAGAGAGAGAGAGAGAGAGAGAGAGAGGAGAGAGAGAGAGAGAGAGAGAGAGTGTGTCCTCATATAATGTCGTTCCAAGCTATGTCACTAAGTGTGTGGTCAATAAATAAGTAATAAATTATTAATAAGTTAACTTTTCCACTTACTTGGCTGGTGCGGTAAAGTCAGACCGCGCACACTGAACAGCTTATGAGCGCAGCAGATGAATACACAGCTAGCAGCACAGATGTATTCATATTTATCAACTTAAAGACTTTATTTATTGTTTGTTTATATATTTGATTATATTGAAGAGTATATTGAATTAAAAAAATACACATAGCTGTAAATAAGATTTTATTTAAAATACACACGAATACACAGCTAGCAGCACAGCTGTATTTGTATTTATCAAGTTAATGGCTTTATTTATTTATTTGTTTATATATTTGGTAATTTTGAAGGATTATATTAAGTTAAAAAAATAATACCAAACACAGCCGTAAATATGATTTTATTCACATAAGTTTGTTGAGCGTCGTGTAAGAATACGACGTTATGCAGCATTAGAATAGGACGAAGAATCACTGCTCAGTTTATTCACGACTTCTACATTGTTCATCGAGTTTTATCTGATATGTCGTTGTGTTCGCTTGTTACTGACATTGCTATGCCTCCCAAGCAAGTTAGTGATAGTTCTAATGGCAGTGCTACTAAGAAGAGCCATCACCATGGAAATTAAAATTGAAGTAGTAAACCGTGCTGAAAAGAGAGAATCTTCTACGAACATTGGCCACAATCTTGGATTAGCCCGAACGACCATGGCCACGATCATCAAAGACAAAGATCGTATCTGTAACCACATGTAAGGTTCGACTCCTATGATGTCCACTGTGATCACTATGCAGTGTAGTTGTCTTATGACCAAGATAAAGAGATTGCTAGTGCTTTGGCTTGATGACCAGAATCGACAGCGTATCCAAGTAAGCCTCATGGTAATACAGGAAAATGCTAAAATATTGTTTGAAGCTTTGAAAAGAGAAAAGGCGGAAGGGAGTGTAAGTGAAGAATTTGTCGCTAGTAGGGGTTGGTTAATTGTTTTAAGGCTCGTGCTACTTTGGTTAACATAAGAGTGCAAGGTAAAGCTGCTAGTGATGATGAGGAGCAGCAAGAATGTTTCCTAGCGCTATGGCTGAGATAATAAGGTAGGGAGTGAATGAGTCTGGCTTACTCTGGAAGCGTATGCCTAGTCATACATACATTGCCAAGTAGGAAAAGACAGAACCATGCCATAAAGTCAGCAAGGAGAGACTGACTTTGCTTTTGGGGGCTAATGATGCTGGAAACTGTAAGCTAAAGCCCTTGTTGGTTTATTTGGCAGAAAACCCATAGACACTCAAGGGCATCTGGAAGGGTCAACTGCCAGTCATCTGGAAGTCGAACAAGAAGGCTTGGATAACCATTCAAATATTTGAGGACTGGCTCAGCAACCTTTTGTGCCTGAAGGTGAGAGGTACTGTGCTTCCAAGGGTCTGCACTTTAGGGTGTTGCTAATCCTGAAAAAATGCCCCCAATTACCCTGCTTATTTGGAATGACTTTCATCCTAATGTCAAGGTGGTTTACAGCCAATGAATCAGAGGATCATTGCCTCTTTCAAGGCCTACTACCTCCGAAGGACAATCGCTATGGCTCTCAGGCCAACTGAGAAGGACAAGAAACTTGACTCTCAAGGACTTCTGGAAGTCGTACAATATTCTTCATGCTGTGAAGAATATTGCTGATGTTTGGGAGGAAGTGAAGCAAACGAAATTGAATGGGGCATGGAAGAAAGCATGGCCCTATATTGTGAATGACTTTTGAGGCTATAAGGAGACAGTTGAGGCTGTAACCAATAATGTAGATGCCCTGATTAAGGAACTCAAGTTCGAGGTGAAAGCTGATGATGTAAAAGAGCTTCTGGAATCTCATGGCAAAGTTATATGCTGAAGATCTCATTCAATTGGAGAAGCAGATGACTGAAGAGGGGGAAGAACTACCAACTCCACAGCCCAAGAGATTGACAACCAGGGAACTGGAAGAAATGTTTGCCCTGGTAAAGGAAGTGTTGGCAAAGCTCAAGGCTCAGGACCCCAACGTTGCCAGATACACTAAGGTCAAGAAAGGGATCAATGATGCCCTGCGGTGTTTTACAAAGAAATATATGGAGAAAAAAATGGTATCCTTCCAAACTTGCCTCGATCATTTCTCCGTTAAGATAGAGCCCCCAACAACAGATCCTGTACCCTCTACCTCGGGTGCCTTTACCTCTATAGACTCACCTGCCCCAGTACCTCCATAATGTTTTTTGTCTCTCCAGACTTACCTACCCCAGTCGCCTTAGCACCTACCTCTCCAGTTTCCACCAACCAATAAGTCTCTCTCTCCCCACCTTGCAACGCCCCTTTTGGTGTGCAAGCTGACCACACATGCAAAGGTAAGGAACATTGTACTGTATACTGTACTGCAGTGTAATTTTACTATTTTTATGTATTAAATTACACAGGTAAAGGTAAACAATACTGTTAAACTTAGTTTTACTATTTTAATGTCTTAGATTAAGAACTTAGATTATTTTTCTGTTTTAAAGAATTTATTTCTAACATTGGTTGGGGGGCCTAGGTTCGAATTTAGTTCTTTTCAGACTGACGTCAAAATCAGCTTTTAATCAGCTGTCAGGAACGTAAATCCTGACGTTAAACGAGAATGCCCTGTACATATACACAAATAATCCTACATCATGTACATAACATAATAAACGTGTTAGAACAAAACAAATTTGTTTTCTTATCCTAAAGGCACAGGATGCAAGTTTTCACGTGTCTTGAATCATTGGAACCATCCATAACTCGCTGCAATAATAATAGATTGCATATGAATTGTACTTTTCACATGTTCGTCACTCCAGATGTTAGTATATTTGATTTTTGTAAGTTGGGGGCGTCTGTATGTTAGAAAAATACACATAGGGAATACAGTGTCTCACAATAATCAACACAGCATAACTACATTCAAATGTAAGCTTAATGAGCAAAAAGACAGTAAACCATACACACACAAATGTTAAAAGCATGCATCAAGATTATACTATATGACAAACAGTAAATCAAATTATCAAAATACAATATAGAGAAAACCACATACCAGAGAAGATTCTCCATCACCATCACCATTTAATCCCATAAAAAGCTCATCATCTATTAGCTGGCCCGAAGCATTATCATTCCCGTTTGCCAGGTTAGGATAAAACTGAAATTTTTTTTACATAAAACTTACAATAGTTCTAGTGACATCAGGATGGAGACTGCTGGTTACCTGGTTGGCAGCTGGTGGATCATGGAGTGCGGGTAACACTTTTAAAGAGACTGAATCACGACAATTGGCCCACTTCTTTGTGAAGCTCTGCAAGGCTTTGAAACCTGAAATATTCAGGCACTGCATGAAAGAGAATATGCTTAACTGATGTAATTAGATTTTTTAAAAAAGCTCTATATTCGTGATTTTTTTTTTAAATATGCTATTTACACACCCTGGATGATATAATGCTACTACCCTGAATATTCTTTCATAGTCACTGAAACTCTCAAATTGCTCAATAGGGGTTTTTCATATGATGAGAAAAGTCAGTCACAATATACTTACAGCTTTATTCTTTGTGGTGGCAATGATAGAATGATGAAATATTATTCCTTGCATATTATAAGAAGCATAGGGGTAGGAAAAGGCTGACAAATCCCTTTAATTCAGTCCTCTCTGATTATTACTTTCTTTTTCCATGCCACAAGGCAATAATAGAAGGGGGTAAGAATGCACAGAGTATGAAGCAGACCTGCTGCCTTACTTTTATGTTGAGTTGTGAATACTCTGCTGGCTTCAGCAAGATACGGTATTATACCGAAAGAAATTTGTTTACATAACAAATTTTACTTTCTTCAGGTACTGAAGTTTTTATATAGATAATACAAAGTAAGAATTTAACCCTTTCACAATCTCAGCATAAGTAAATCAGTAACTAAATATGTTCCAGTTATAAAGGAAGAAGAGTTAAATATTAACAATGTATACAAATTTGTACATAAAATGGGTTTTTACTTGATAAAGCTGTTATTTTACAGCATTATCAAGTAAACACCAATATCCTTATGAGGTGCTAAACCCAACGTAAGTCTGGGGGAGTTAGGAATTGGCAAAATTAAAGCCCTTGTGATAGGATCAGAGAAATCTAAGGCATGGTTCTGGACTATTACATAGGCATGGGTATGATCTTCTTCACTATGTGCATATGGCCTGAGCAAGCATGACCGTGAGTGAAATATTAATATCAAAATACACGAAAGGGAGTAATATCATTATACTATGCCTTTTATATTTTTCCTTTGTTTGTGGACTCATGCTGATTTTGGAAGAGTGAGTACAGTAATCCCTCGCTATTTTGCGGCTCATCTATCGCGGATTCAGTGCATCGTGGATTTTTTTTTGGCATTTTTTTTTTTTTTTTAAGATTATTGTGACACCAGGATGGGCCAAAAAATTATAAAATAAAAACAGCCTTTATCAGGCTGTAAAGAGAAACAGAGATGAAGAGTATAATGACCTGTCAGATGTGAAGGGATTATAATAGATGTGTAGTGAATATCCAGCTCTGCTGGGTTTTAATATACTGTACCTCTGCATTACTTTCATGATGTCTAGTCCAATAATTCTCCTTAGATCTTATTATTATTATTATTATTATGATAATTATTATTATTATTATTATTATTATTATTGGCAACAATAATTTTTTCCTTGATGATGATTGTGGAGACTATTATTATTATTATTATTATTATATTATTATTAGTATTATTATTATTTTATTATTATTATTATTACTATTTTTATTATTATTAATATTAGTATTATTATATTATTATTATATTATTATTATTATTATTATTATTATTATTATTATTATTAAGGGCTCATCACTGTTTGTACATCTGTTGGTTTATTGACTTTAATAACTATGTACAGTGCCCCTCCCTATTTTGCTGGGACAAAGAGAAAAAGAGAGAGAGAGAGAGAGAGAGAGAGAGAGAGAGAGAGAGAGAGAGAGAGAGAGAGAGAGAGAGAGAGAGAGAGAGGAGAGAGAGAGAGAGAGAGAGGAGAGAGAGAGAGAGAGAGAGGAGAGAGAGAGAGCGAGAGAGGAGAGGAGAGAGAGGAGAGAGGGGGAGAGAAGAGAGAGAGAGAGAGAATCTTTAATTAACTATTGTTCATTCAACCAAAACTACATTATTTATTGTAAAAATAATGGTTTAATTACAAATTCATAATAAAAATGATAATGATAATAATTATAATAATAATAATAATGATGATGATAATAATAATAATAATAAATAATAATAATAATAATAATAATAATAATAATAATAATCTCCACAATCATCATCAAAGGAAAATTATTGTTGCCAATAATAATAATAATAATAATAATAATAATAATAAGATCTAAGGAGAATTATTGGAATAGACATCATGAAAGTAATGCAGAGGTATATTAAAACCCAGCAGGGAGCTGGATATTCATTACACATCTTTTATAATCCCTTCATATCTAACAGGTCATTATACTCTCCATCTCTGTTTCTCTTTACAGCCTGATAAAGGCTGTTTTATTTTATATTTTTTGGCCCGTCCTGGTGTCATAATCATCTTTTAAAAAGGATTTTTTTTTTTTTTTTTTTTTTTGGGTGTTCCTACTTCGCAGAAATTCACCTATCGTGGCCGGTCCCGGAACCGAACCCCCGCAATAAACAAGGGATTACTGTATATTATAATGTTATAGAAATGAGGAAAGCAAAGAGTAAACATTGTACTCATTAATTTACCTCTGTTCCATTGACTTCACAAATGGCATCACCAACGTGTAAGAGTCCCTGCCTGTCAATACTTCCACCAGCCATTATTCTGGCAATGACCATGTATCCATTTTCATCTTTTCGCACAGTGAGTCCAAGAGGCTCATCAGGTCTCTTTCGAAGGCCCACCATCCGAATGGCATCCACCGGGTATCCATTTTCCTCAGGCATGAATGTGACGTTTTCGTGACAACCGTTTATGCCGTTATAACTATTGCTTGATGAGCCAAGGTGTCCTGTGTGACGTCGGTCTGCTATTGAATCATGAGTTTCTAAGAGAGCCTGAAATAAAACAAGCATGTCATTTCTTTTATTTAACAACAAATCCTGCCTTTAGACCTAAACACTGCAGTACAAGAGCTTTTTATGTAATAAACTTTCTAGTGTAAAAGTACACATAATATGATATTGCAACAGTAGCATTTATATCCAAGGCTGAATAGGATTAGGTGACATTGCAGTTAAGAAAGCAAAATATATCAAAATGGATATATTAAAAAAAATACTAAATGTTGAAGGGATATAAGTACTTTCAGCACAACATATCTCACAAAAGTGTCTTTACAGAGTAAACACCATATAAAATATGAAGACACTCTTTGTTGAGGTAGGAAAGCAAAATGATACATAAAAGAAGAAAATGGGATTTGCAGCAATTTTGTGAGGACATAAAAATAATGAATCTACCAATGATGTTCCTCAAAGTTCATGAAACAGATTTATTAACATTTCATAAAACATATGATCTTAATGTGTTCAGATACTCAATAAACCATACTGCCTAATAAAATAAATTAAAAAGACACGTCCGTCAAAGAAATAGATATGTATCATATTCTAAGTGAGGTCAGAGTAAACTGTGTAACCTTCTAAATATAGTTAACAGAATCATATATAAAAACACATAAACAAAGGGCTTTCTATATCCTTCTACTGCATAACATATAAGTACAAGTACAACGTTGTTATCATGAATGTTATTACGTAATATATATTAGTAAATATATATTAAGCAAATAGTTATCCTAACACTACACAGGAAGGCAAAATGGTCGTGATTTCTCACTTAATGCAAAAGTATATTTAATATATTCTACAACACTTGATAAAGGGAAAATAAATTTCCTTAACACTATATAATTTAAAAAAAAGGAAAATTGTCATTATAAGATAACATAACATCCCAAGAAAATGATCCTATTTACAATCTAATGTAAAGTAACTAATTATATTCTACAAAATACAACAAATACATATCAGTAAGATTTGAAAAATAAAATTGCATAAGAAAACTGTGTATGCAATAAATTCTACAAGCAATGTATTGCAACGTGTACTTCTGAGAGATCAAAGACAATCTATAAGTTATTATATCTACTATCTTATCTACAGTAATAAACTAATAGATATCACTGCTTTAACATAATGCAGCAAACTATAAACCTGAGTCATTTACTACTTTCAACCACTGCAAGCCTTCATAACATAAGACTTGGCTGTCACTGGACCCAAGGTAATATGATTCCTTTCAGTGAACAAGAATGAACTATAAGCCAATGATATAAAATACATTAGTCACAGCAAGAAAAAACAACACGTTATCATTACTATTCCGCGCTGTATTATAAAAATTGCACATTTGTGAAATCAAAGTACTGTACTGGTTCAACTAGACGAATTTACTTCATCAAAATGCATTTTCTAGACATACAGAGCTAAGATAATATTATGCAGAAAAATTATGTACACCTAACTACTGCAGTTACAATGGCTATAGTATGTTTAAATAAGAAGTGGACATGAGTGGATATTTTATTTATTACACAATGGAAGAGCTTGATGTGGCTTATTTAAGCCAGCAACATTTAAATAAGCACTATTAACTCAGTGACACTGAAAGCAATAAAGTTTTTTATTTTATATTATGTTGTAGTTAGGAATAGATAGAGAGACTACTAGTCTACCATTATATTTCCTGCATATCACTGAGAAGATATTAAAGGATGCTAGAAAGGGAGTCTTGGAATCCTTCCCTTTCAATGTTTGCACCAAGAAAAACTAAAGGGACAATGCATCAAAGTCAGGTTATGAATGAATCCCTGATACTTACATTCTAGAATATAGATTTAACTTTTTTGCTAAACTCTGGAGAATATCGCATCATTCAAGAAAAAATTCTTTATTTTTAGATATAGTCAAGCTATATAACATTTACAGTTTACTGATACTAAATGCATACTCAGTTATAAGACAAATTTTATATATAACTGCCAGAAAAAATACCAAATTACAGATTCTTTTTTCTTTTTTTTTTTTTTTGCTGCACCAACTCAGTATAGCACAATAAAGTAAAGAAGAATCAAGTTAATATTAAAAGCACAGGTAGTGAAATTTAAAGCACTTACAAGAAAAATAGTTATCATCTACTATGATCACCACTGATAATTAATATACAATACAATAAGGCGTTAGCAAGCCCGCATCAAGGTTGGGGAAATACAGAAGGATGTTAGGTCTACAGACAGACTACATGTAACACACATCACTAATACATATACAACTGGCATGAAAAAGTATATTAAATGATAAATTAACAAAGAATTTAATAAATACAGACTCATGCAAAGCAATTATTCAGGGCAAAATGAAAACTAAATGTAGTCTATTGACATATTAATATATTTCAACATATCACATCTTGGTAGACCAAATGAATATGAGGGAGATATTCTTCATATGCAATAAGAAGCTGAAAAAGATCATGCATATATATGCTAATGCAGTACATTTCATTTTGGAAAAAAACTAGGCTATCATGCAATTATAATATCACTGACTTTATAGCATACCAGAATGCACTACATCAAAATACAAAAAAATTTGTTTTATGTGCAAAAAACAGTAATTGCAAATAACAAAATTGCATGCCCATGCATTATCACTGTGTACTGGAACCATTTTCTATTCTCTATATAGGGGGTCCTTGGTTTAGAATGTACTCGACTTAAAGAGTTTTGTGGTTATGATGCATCTCCCATAAATTAATAATAAGTCCTTTTTTCGCCTTACGCGATTTGTGTCGTAAATTCGAACTTCACGCTCGGCATAGTTTGTTGAGCGTTGCAGAAGAATATGTCTTCACATGGCATTGTTGTATACGTATACATCAAGTTAATGTTGTTATTTATTTATCTATTTACGTATTTGGTTATGTGAAGGAATGACTTTCAATTTATTTACAAAATTATCACATACATTAGTCGTAAATACGATCTTCATGCGCGGAACAATTTGTTGAATGTGGCGGAAGAATACGTCGTCACATGGCATTGTTGTGTAAGTTAATATCAAGTTAATTTTTTTATTTATCTATTTGTTTATGTATATGGCAATGTGAAGAAAATGGTTTGCATTTCTTTACAAGATTAACAAATACATGTACATAGTCGTAAATATAAACTTCATGCTCAGAACAATTTGTTGAGTGTGGCAGAGGAATATCATCACGCAGCATTAGACTGAGGAAGACAAGTTGCCTAGTTCCCGCTCATACGCCATATTGATCTAGTGCTTATTCACTCTTCGGTGTGTTTTGCTTGTGTTTGTGATAAATTCTGGCCAGTATTATGTCTCTCAAGCATATAGCAGATTCTTCTGATGGCAGTGCTTCAAAGAAAAGAAAAGCAATCACCATGGAAGTCAAACTAGATATTGTGAAAGGTTTCCAAAAATGGAGAAACCGCTACTAATATTGGCTGATTACTGGGCATAAGCCATTCGACAGTGGCGAGGATTATAGAGGATAAATATCGCATCCTTGAACATGTGAAAGGTTTTGCTCCTATGAAGTCAAGTATGATTTCTAAGCAGCATAGTGGCCTAACGATTGAAATGGAAAGGTTCTTTGTGCTTTGGCTGGATGACCAGCATCAACGGCTCATCCCAGTGAGCCACATGTTGATTCAGGAAAGAGCTAAAAGATGCTGGCGACTTCAAGCTGAAGCTCTTGTTGGTGCACTTGGCAGAAAATCAAAGGGCACTCAAGGGCATTTGGAAGGGTCAACTGCTTGTCATCTATGTTGAACAAGAAGGCTTGGGTAACCCATCAACTTTTCGAGGACTACTTCAGCAATCATTTTGAGCCAGAAATGGAAAGTTACTGTACTTCCAAGTCTGTTCTATAAGGTGTTGCTAGCGTTGGACAATGCCCCTGGTCACCCTGCTCATTTGAAAATCTTTCATCATAAGGTCAAGTTAACTTAACTTCCACCTAATTCCACTTCCCCGTTACAGCCAATGTATCAGGGTGTCATTGCCTCTTTCAGGCCTACTACCTCCGAAGGACAATAGCCATGGCTCTCAGGGCAACTGAGAAGAACAAGAACTTGACTCTCAATGAAATTTGGAAGTCTTACAACATTATTCAAGCTGTCAAGAGCATTGCCGATTCTTGGGAGGAAGTTAAGCAGACAAACTTGAATCGTGCATGGCAGAAACTGTGTCCCCAGTGTGTAAATAACTTTCATAGCTTTGAGGAGAAAGCTGAGGCTATCACCAAAAATGTTGTTGCCCTGAGTAAGTAGCTTAGTTGGAGGGGGTCTGATGGTGTCACAGAGCTGCTGGAATCTCATGGAGAGGATTTATCTGCTGAGGATTTCATTCAACTGGAGAACCCGATGATGGAAGAGGCGGAAGAAATGCCAACCCCAAAGCCCAAGAGGTTTACAAGCAAGGGTTTAGAAGAAGGTTTTATCCTGACAGAGGAAGGGGCGACAAAGTTTGAGGCTCAGGATCCCAACACTGCCAGGCACACTAAGGTCACCAAAGGGGTCATGGAATACTTGTGGTGTAACAAGGAAATTTAAAAGGAGATGATGTCAAGCTTCCAGATTCGCCTGGAACGTTTCTTCAAGAAGGCAGATCCCCCAGCAACATATCCTGCACCTTCTACCTCAGATGCCTCTCCAGATTCACCTGCCCCAGTATCTCCAGCACCTGCTGCAGATTCTCCTGTCTCTCTACACTCACCTGCCCCAGTCTCTCCATCACCTGCCTCTCCAGCTTCCTCCTCCCAATAAGCCTGTCTTTCCCACCCTTCCAATGCCCTTTTAAGTGTGCAAGACAACCAAAGGAGTACAGGTAAGGAAGGCTGTACTGTATACTGTATATTTATAAGGATTGCTCTTTATTTTTAGTCCTAGTAATGTTTTCACATGTCATAGAAAGGTTGCTTTTATGTCTTAGATTAAAAACTCTACCACTGCCTTAGCATAGGTGGGTGATGTAGGTGCTTAATTAGGTGGGTTCCGACTCAATGGAAAATCAGATTACATCATATCTTGAGGAACAAAACTGTGACATAATTCGAGGACGTCTTGAATCATATATACCTATATCAAAAGCCCTTTCTATACTTTTTTGGGAAAGTATATACAGAACAGTATGCCAATTTGTGGCTTAATAATATATGCGCTTTTATTGAGTAAAATGTGCGAAGTATCAATTGACAAATTACAAATAAACAATAAATGTGCATAAATGAGCACTTATGGAAACAATCTTATTAAGTTCTAAAAAAAAATTTTTTTCTAAAGACCATGCAGGATGAGGGATATGGAGGGGCAGATATGATAAATATCATGCTAAGGGCCACATTCAACAGAGAAAAGGTTTTTACTGCTCAGATGAACGCAGTTCCTATCTCACTGTCACAACCAAGACTAAAGCACACAAAACATCAAATTACCACAGAAAAACAAAACGTACACGCTCTCAAACACACACAGACACAATAGGGAATGGGTATCGCGGGCTTACATAACGCGAGATTGAGCACACGGCAGAGGCCATACCAGCAGGTGAGGCCGTAGCAGAAGATCTGCAAGTTCTTGAGATGGGGCACTTGTAGAGGCTTCGCACAGCAGGCGTATCTGAGACACCAACTTTGCACTACCCAAGGATACAGGTTCCACAACCCCCACACCGTCCTCAAGGGTGTCCTGCACCTGGAAGAAAAGAGATAATAAATACTTTACGAAGGTACCTAATATATAGGTGAGCGAAGAAATATTTCTATGTAAATAAATGGAAACACAGTAAATATAGGACTACAGATCACCATCAGGTGTTGAGAGTTGGTATTCCATGCAAAATATATGCTTTATTTCTGCTTCCCTTCCGTTTTTACAAACCAAATTGTTAAACTTACATATTATAAAAAATGCTACCTGGCAAAGTGAAGAAAAATTACAACTTCACTGAGTGCTAACCAGCTCTAGAGAGGCCTCAGTTAAGTGCAAGAAAACAATATCAAGAACAACACTGGATTATCTATAAGTCTATAGAATCTTGCAAAACTGGGTTTTAGGAAATTGTCCTAACTGCAAAAAATTATAGAAATTTTACATCATTGTAAAACTCAAAGTCCTGACTTACCAAAGTAGTGTGTATATAAATAATGTAAATGCAGCAAAATATTTTGAAAATACAGACACTTTCCAAGTTACGAATGAGTTAGGCTCTAGAAGTCTTTTCATATGTAGAATTGTTCGTAAGTTGTGTTTATAAGTGAAAAAAGTACTGTACAGTACATACATGTACAGTTCTGTACATTACTTAGGCTAAAGACACTTAACTACTGCATAAAACATAACGTATACAGTATTAATGAATTCTGATACAATATTCATAATAATGTAATACTGCAGTACAGTACAGTAATACATACATTAATACATGGGTAGATAAAGGGTAAGTTTTTGTTCGAATCTCTGAATATATGTAACTCGGTTGTTCAAAAGTAGGGGAGCTTCTGTACAATTAAAGTAAATAAAAAAAAATTCAGTACTCTCTTAGTATAACCAGTCTTTAATAGGCAAAAATATGATGTTCAAAAGAAAAGATCCAAACAAAATACACAGTACTAAATAAGTTTCATAGGAGGTGGCTGAAAGCAATGTGTGTTACATTTTGCTATTGGTTTCTGCTTTATATATATATATATATATATATATATATATATATATATATATATATATATATATATATATATATATATATATATATATATATATATATATATATATATATATATATATATATATATATATATATATATATATATATATATATATATATATATATATAAACAGCTGATGGGAGACATGGGAAAGGGGTGATATGACAGAGCCCAGGTGCCTCGGATACATGGACAAGGAAATGCTCAGAAATATTTATGTAATTTACGTAGTTTAAAGCTTAGTGAGAAAACTTCTTTGCAAGATGTAAAAAGTACTTATTTAGTGTAAGCATATTTGAGATTGGAATTCGCTAAAAGAAAATGAAGTTAATGCTAATTTCATTCACAATTTTAAGTATAAACAAAAGTATTATTGAGTACAAAAATGGAGCCGACCTCGACACGGGGTCAAGATCACAGGACTCTTTCTCGTAAGCACATTTAGGTAATTACATACATATATATATATATATATATATATTATATATATATATATATATATATATATATATATATATATATATATATATATATATACGCACTGACCAAGCAAATAAATAAAGAAAAATACGTTATTGAATATGCCTTAACTAAATAAAGTAATAAATTGAGTTTTGTTTCAAAAAATTGCCAAAACATGAACTTAAAATTGAAATACAAGAAAGAGCATGCAAATACTGTTGATGTTGGAATGTTTACAAAACACCAAGAGATAGCTAGGGAAAAGTTGAAGGGAAAACCAAACAAAGTAATATATAAGCAAACACACATATCATTAATACAAATGAATAAATACATATATATACACTTTATGAATAATTATATCATAACATATTTTTCCTTCCAGAAATCTGACAAATTGTGTCTGTAAATAAGTAATGGACTTCCCAACCAACATATAAAGACATGATAAAGAAATGAGAGACATTCATGTACTTCCATTAGGCGACCAGAACCTAAAAACATGTATATATAAAAAATATAGATATTATTTGGTATGAGTGACTTGACTCTATATGCCATACACCGAAAAGCGAGAGCCATTACTGCATTATTTTAGGATAATTATGATCATCAAGTAACTTACATTCCAAAAAAAGTGTCATCATTCACACACACACACATGACATCTTTTGGGAGGAATATGGGAAGATAGTAAATTGTTGCATATCTTCCACCAAAATAAGAGTTATTCATGTCACAGAGAAATGGTTCAACAATGAGTGTAAGAGAGATAAGGACTAGACAGACAAATGCTGGAAATGATATAGAAAGAGAAAAAGCATTAAATGACTGACAGATTTATAAAAGAGCAAGAAATGATTACCTAAGTAAAGGAAAATAGGTAGAGAGAGATTATGATATGGAATATCACAAGGAAGGCTACAACTTTTCCACAGATTTATCAGAGGAGAATTGAAGGTCAAAGAACAGGTTTTAAAGTTAAAGAGAGCAGATGGTAGCATAACTGAGACGAATGAAAAGATTTGTGAAGAATTGAACAAGGCGTTTCAGTTAGTATTTACAGAAGAAAATACCCCACCCCCTCAGCTTGCAGAGACAGGAGTCCATAGGCCAGTATTAGAGAACATCATCTTTTTAACGACAGAGGTATGGAAAGTGCTGATGTAGTTAGATGCCCGTAAGCTACAGGTCCTGATGATATATCCTCTTACATACTTAAGAAATGCGCTAATCAATATCGGCGGCACTCTGTACCATATTTGAAGTCGCTGGAATCTGGGGAGATTCCAAGATGCTGGAAACAAGAGAACGTGGTACCTATTTTCAAAAAGGGAAGGAGGGATACAGCTCTAAACAATAGGCCTGTTTCCTTGATCAGCATAGTTTGCAAAGTTATGGTGAAACTGCCAAGAAAACATATCTCTCTTCACTTGGAATCCTTTAATTTTTTGTCAATGAGACAACATGGCTTCAGAGAAGGTAGATCAACAGTAACAAACTCATAAGACTTTTATGATGAGGCAAGCCTCATCTTACAGGAAAAAGAGGGCTGGTCGGATTGCATATTCCTAGATTTCCAGAAGGCTTTTGATACAGTCCCACAAGGGAGACTTATTAAGATACTGCAAGTAATGGCGAGAATAAATGGAAATGTTTTGGAATGGATAAAAACTTACTTAGAAGGAAGGGAACAGAGGGTTAGAGTAAGACACTCAGTGTCTGAATAGAGAAGAGTTAGTAGTGGGGTTCCACAGGGTTCATTTTTTAGGGCCACTTTTGTTTCTTGTATATGTAAATTTAAATGACCTACCAGAATGTAAATTCATTCATGGATATGTTTGCAGATGATGAAAAGATTGTACAGAAAGTAAGAGATGAGAACAATTGTAGAAACCTTCAGGAAGACTAAAATAGTCTGCATGAATGGTCAGAAAAGTAGATAACGAATTCAATACTTTTAAATGTATGATAATGAGAATGGGTACAAGTGCAAAGAGGGTCAAGCTTGAATAGTCAATAGCAGGAGCAAAACTTCAAGAGGCAGAGAATGAAAGAGATCTAAGAGTAAACATACTGGTAGATATCTCTGGAAATGCATATAAATGGTATAGTAAGGGTAGCAAAAGATTTCTTAGCAAATGTAATGGTAACTTTCAGGAACATGGACATGGAAATGTTAAGAAATAATTAGGTAACCTAGGCGAGGCAAAAGCTTGAATATGCAGCCCCCTTTTGGAATCCACACTTGAAACAGCACATAGTTAAGCTGGAAAAAGCTTAAAGACATCCCATGCCACGAAGCTAAGTAAGTTAAAGTTTGTGGTTTCCTTTGTCAAACGATACAGACATCTTCCTGCATTAGTCATAGGAGACTAAAGTGATATAATACTAAAGATCTTTAGTACATATTACAAGGATTCTTGAAGTACAATGTATGAAATTTCTATTCACTGCTAAATTATCAAATTTACCGAACTTCTTTACACTATTCGTATAATTACACTCAGTGATGAGTAAAAAATAATGCTGAATGAAATGCAAAACGATTTGGCTCTTCTCATGCAGAACTTTATATTCATTTGCCCTCAAAGCATTCCTGAGAGAAAGAGAGAGGTCTCAATCATGCTTGAAAGGGCTGTGGGCGAGTCAAAGTACACGTTACCATTAAAAGGGATCTGGATGAAGATTTCCTACTAGTGCCTCCTCGTCTGCTTTTACTCTTCGCCGGAAAAACACGCAAGGGAGATTCTCAGTCACCTTGAACTACCCCGAGCTGAGGACTTTTAAGACATGCTGGGGAACTCGATGGCTGAATTCGTGTCCCCACCCCAGGAGATAGGGAAAAAAATGCATGGAAAAGAACGTTGGGCGGTAGAGGGCGCTTAAATATCACTTGGATAGAGGTCAAGGAGTGTTCTATATCAGAGTCGAAAGGAAAGTCATTGGATGTCTAACATAACCATGTTATAGTTAGCTCCAAAACTAGGTTATAATTCCTCACGTAGACACACATATACATGCAAACAAAGCTAATTACTTATTCCTGGATGTTATTTGTAAAGAAATATTGGGAAAGAACTAGATTTTCAGTAATTAAACTGGTTATTATTGTCTTCATACTTAGTCGCAGGCTTGCGAAGGTATTCCGATATCACTGAATCATATATATATATATATATATATATATATATATATATATATATATATATATATATATATATATATATATATATATATATATATATATATATATATATATATATATATATATATATATAATCCTAAACACCTAGAAGATATTAGTAATATACTAATATACAATAATGCCTTTACAATAGAAAGAGCGACCTCTAAATTTTTCCAAATATTAATTCCCTGCAGAAGTCATCTGACATTTCACTGATCATGCAATATAGTAGACTGATTTAAATGTCAACAGTAGGACGCTACTGTCAAAAATTTCATTTTACACAGATACCATAAAAATATGAGAGAGAGAGAGAGAGAGAGAGAGAGAGAGAGAGAGAGAGAGGAGAGAGAGAGAGAGAGAGAGAGAGAGAGAGAGAGAGAGAGAGTAATAATAATAATAATAATAATCCTTTATTTCCAATGTACATTGAGAGAGAGAGAGAGAGAGAGAGAGAGAGAGAGAGAGAGAGAGAGAGAGAGAGAGGAGAGAGAGAGAGAGAGAGAGAGAGAGAGAGAGAGAGAGAGAGAGAGAGAGAGAATCATTTGGGGGGAAATGTGAAAATTGGACAAAAAGGCACAACAATCCTCATCTCTATTTCGCTTTACTTTTCCCTCTTGTTTCCTTGATGTCCGGGCCGATGAAGGAAATTATCTTTGCCCGTCTCGGTGTCACACACAAAAAAAGCAGTGATATAAGCACGGTAAAAATAAGAGATAACGATGAGACCAAAGGGATGGGAAACTTTTGGAATAAGAAATGAGAAAAGGAATATAGATATACTACGGTGAAACTGGGGAGAAAGAGATAAATGTGAGACTGGGGTCATAACCCCCAATTACGAAAACTGAATCCCAGCCAGAGGAATAATGGTCTCAATGGATCAACCGAGTTTCACATACAATGTCGTTAGATCCATCGGTTTAATATACCCTTTTTATCCGTTTTTTTTTTTCTTTTCTTTTTTAGAGAATTTATAGCTAATCTCTCTCTCTCTCTCTCTCTCTCTCTCTCTCTCTCTCTCTCTCTCTCTCTCTCTCTCTCTCTCTCTCTCTCTCTCTCTCTCTCTCTCTCTCTCCAAAATATAAGTTTATATAAACTTCTGACATCTCCAAAAAATATTTGCCTGGGCGAAAGCAGGTATTTTAGTGTAGAGCATCTGGCAAAAGAAAATATAAGAGTCCAGCAGAAAACTCCCTGCGCCAATGGTACATCGTACTCGAAGGGAAACCTACAAGGAAATGTAGCATTACGAAGGGAAGGAAAGTACAGAGGAGACTCATGAAAGAACCTTTAGGCTAGTCAAAAGGAGAGGAGCATGCAAGAAGAGGGGAAAGGAAAGGCATAAAGAGGCTGACATGCAAAAGTAATTAAGGGACTGTTGCTTCCTCATGACACCAACGTTTATCTTCAAGTAGCCTATTAAATATTTCTTCAAATTTTATGTTCTTCCTTTTCTTCTTCTTCTTATTATTATTATTATTATTATTATTATTATTATTATTATTATTATTATTATTATTATTATTATTATTATTATAGATTCCGAGGGGCATTTATACGACGATATTGTTCCACAATACACTCCCCCATATCTTATGGTATGTTCACTCATTAAACCTACTGTTAGAAAAGCGGAGAGAAAGGTTTCACCACTAGAAATAGCTAATAAAGCCTATTTTCTTCAAAGACATTCATAGGTAAGAATGGGAGAATAATGGTGTTCCTCGTATGGCAGACCCTGTTAACGCAGCAGGATTATTGATAGTACCATTGGGCGTGTGAGGGGTCATTCAGGAAACGTTACCTTGGAGCTCGGACCTCAATAAAGAGCAAACATTTTAACTTGTAAAATTCGTTAAACAAATAACAAATAAAATAAAATACACTAAGTACACATTCTGTGGTCTTGCATAAAATTACCATATAACCTTGATTATTATTAATAAACACGCAGAGAGTAACCCAAACTCTCTGCGACCCCAGCATGTAACAAAGGCACCAGTTGGAAAATATACAGACGATACTGGTGTGAAAGCGAAACCTTGAGAGCAGGATGACTCAAAAGTATATTAAGTTTCTTTTGATAATATTCCCTTAAAAACATTGGGAGATAGCTTTGAAATATTTGAATAAGTTACGCCATTCAACTAAGTAATCCAGCCATAAGGGAAACGAATCAGGCCAACTCGGTGAAGGTATCAAACAGTAAAAATACGAACCAAAACCATCCTCTATAGTCTAATCTCTTCACATGGGGCTACTGGGAAACAGCGAGAACCTGGGAAGAGCTGCCGATAATGAACCAAATTATAATGTAACTTAAACTTCTGGGAGGAATACAGACTCCCTTTATTTAGATAAAAAAGAAAATAAAAAGTTGTGTACTGACAAGATAGATTAGCTAACACTTTTGCCTGAGTAATTATATTTCTGTAATTTTCATATCATGCATAAATCAGTATACGTATTTTACCAATTCAACAATGACGTATAAAATATTTGCGCTTTCCATACCATGGCCCGATTTCTTAAACAGTGTAAACCTAGGATACCATATTGTTAGTTAGCTGGACACACACAAATGGACTTTATAAACACATCTGACACGGTTCTGTGTATGGCTAGGATCCCCTAAAAAACTGGGTCCATAACGTAAACCCTATTTTAACGTGGAATCGAGAACTGCGTAAAGCGAGTGAGGATCAAAGCTCCATACAGTAATAATAGTTATTTCTTTGAAATCAATGACTCAAACTACGATTAAAATGTATAAACACATTTTCACTTTAAACTATGGAGAAAAAAGAACTGCATTTTCCGCTTGTTAAACACATAGGAGAGAACATGCCAATTATAAAGAAAATATGTAATTGTTACCGTATAATCTTATTTACTTTAATGATATGGAACATAAAGGAAGAGGGAAAGTTTTTACTTGAACAAAGACAAGTCTTACCCCCTTTTGAACAACCACATATATGGGATTTTTTCCCCTCTGGCTAAGTTCGCCAAGGCATTGGCCATCTTGGTTTGAATACACTTCAGTCATTTTCTTCACTATTTATATAGCTGATTTGATAGAGTACAATGAATGATTCATTCAGTTTTATATACGAGCATAGTTCACACTATCTTGCCTCTCTTGTTAAAAGCTCACTTTGTATTATAAAAATACTTTGTGGAAGATATTAAAAAAATATATTTTCATGAGCATTACAGTAGTATTGCCATACGAACACTTTCACAAACACCTAATACGGAACGAAGAAGCAACAAAAGGGGAATTGTACCTTGTTTTCAATACCTCTCAATAAGTATTATATAAATATTGAATGTTAATACTTCTGTAAACTTTGGTATTTTCATATTGGGCATTATTATAACAAATGATCACAAAGATTTTGTGTACCTTAAAGAGGCAAAATTAAATTGTGTATGTATTAATATCGGAAACAAAGAAAAACAATGAAATATCGAGCAAAAAAAGGGGATGAGGAACACCGATGATATGTCCGACCACTTTATTCTCAAGATACACACTGAAAGGGGAACGATGAAAACAGGCCATCATACGAAATTGCAGTGTTTGCCGTGTGGTTGCCTAGGTAACTGAGAGAGAGAGAGAGAGAGAGAGAGAGAGAGAGAGAGAGAGAGAGAGAGAGAGAGAGAGAGAGAGAGAGAGAGAGAGAGAGAGAGAGAGGAGAGAGAGAGAGAGAGAGAGAGAGGATCTTTTGGTGGATATATATATATATATATATATATATATATATATATATATATATATATATATATATATATATATATATATATATATATATATATATATATATATATAAATATATATATATATATATATATATATATATATATATAGATAAAATCATTCAATTTAAGAATATACCCCCCTAATGCTGTAAATTTCGACAAGATAGAAATGATGACAATACGATTGCTTACTCCATAATACGAATATCTTCTTGCGTTAACAAATAATAGAATTTTCAATAATGCGTTGGTGAATACACCTACGGCTAATAAATATTACATTAATTTATGTGAAGGAAATTTCTTCTTGCTTGCATAAATACTGGGCCAGACAGCATGATAATAACTGTTGTATGTAGCCCAGCAAGGAACCAACATAGGTTAGAAGTTGAAGAGGAAAGTCATATAGGTAACATCAAAGTCATAAACGCAGTGGTTAATAATGCACGGGAGAGAGTGTGTAGGATTTTTATTTAATCATAGAGATATAGATTGGACTCTTCTTGACCAGCACAGTTGGGAGGACTCATTTGGGGCATGATTCCCGAATTGTGTACAATGGAATTTCCTACCCCAACATGTACTGGGACCAACGAGGGCCAGGGTGGGAATGAGCCATTACTGCTTGAGCTAGTATTCACAGATAATGTGTTGGATATTGAAAAAAAAAAAGAGGAGTATGAACCACCAATTGGAAACAGTAACCATTGTGTGTTGTTGATGTTAAGCCTGAAAGTACGGGCACTGAGAAGGACATGAGGAGGAACTATCCAAAATGGAGATCACATTAAAATTAATTAGCTTTTTGCAGCTATTGACAGAGGGACCTGATTTACAAACAAATCTGTACAAGAAATATACGAAATCTTTGGTGAGGAGTATGGGGAGATAGTCACTTGTTACATACCTTCCACCAAAATAGGAGTTATTCATGCCAGAAAGAAATGGTTTAATAATGAGTGTACGAGATATAAGGAGTGAAGAAACAAATGCTGGAAAAGACATAGGAGGAGAAAAACATAAATGACTGCCACACTTATAAAAGAGCAAGAAATAATTACCTAAGTAAAAGAAAAGAGGCAGAGAGAGATTACGAAAGGGATATCACAAAGGCTAAATAAAATCCCAAATTTTTCCTTAGCTTTATTAGAGGAAAATTGAAGTGTAAAAAACAGGTTCCAAATTTAAAGAGAACGGATGGAAGCATAGCTGAGCTTGATGAAGAAATTTGCGAAGAATTGAACTGCAGAAAAAACTCCGTCACCTCAGATTGCAGAGATAGGAGTTCATGGGCCTGTATTAGAGAACATCATCTTTTCAGCCACAGTGGTATGCAAAGCGTTGATGGAGATAGATGCATCTGAAGCTACAGGGCCTGATAATATATCTCTTTACGTACTTTAGAAATGCGCTTGGCCAATATCGGTGGCACTATGCATCATATTTGAAAGTTCCTGGAATATGGAAATATTCCAAGATGCTAGAAAGAAGCGCATAAGGTACCTATCTTCAAAAAGGAAAGGAGGGATACATCTCTAATTAATAAGACTATTTCCTTGACCAGTATAGTTTGCAAAGTTATGGAAAAACTACCAAGAAAACACATCTCTCTTCACTTGGAATCCTTCAGCTTTTTGTCAGTGAGACAACATGGCTTCAGAAATAACAGATGAAACGTAAACCAACTTATTAGAATTCTATGATGAGGTATGCCGGATCTGACAGGAAAGAGAGGGCTGGTCAGATTGTATATTCTCAGATTTCCAGCAGGCATTTGATACTATCCCACATTAATGACTCATTAAGAAGCTGCCAGTAATGGCGAGAAAAAGTGGAAATGTTTTGGAATGGATAAAAACGTACTTAGAAGGAAGGGAACAGAGGGTTAGAGTAAGACACTCAGTGTCTGAATGGAAGATGGTTAGAAGTGGATTTCACAGGGCTCAATTTTAGGGCCACATTTGCTCCTTGAATATGTAAATGACCTACCAGAGTCTGTAAATTTATTCTTAAATATGCTTGCTGATGACGCAAAGATTGTGAAGAAAGTAAAAGACGAGAACAATGATAGTGAATTTCTGGAAGACCTAAATAGTTTAGATGAGAGGCCAGAAAAGTGGCAAATGAAATTCAATACTTCAAAATGTAAGGTAATGAGAATGGGTACATCTGCGAGAAGGCCTAAGCTAGAATACTATATAAGAGGAACAGAACTTCAAGAGACGGAGAATGAAAGAGATTTAGGAGTAATTATATTGGCAGATTTGTCCCCGGAAATGCATACAAATGGCATAGTAAGGGCAACATATGCTATCTCAGCATATGAAAGGGTAGCCTTCCGACACATGGACAAGGATATGTACAAAAATATTTATATACCTCATTTGAGGTCAAAACTTGAATATGCAGCCTCTCTTGTGGAATCCACACTTGCAAAAATACAGAAATAAGATGGAAAATGTTCAAAGACATGCCATGAATTTGGTGCCAGAAATACGCAATCTCATTTATGAGGAAACTGGGGGAAGTAAACTTGCCATCACTCGAGGCCAGAAGAATGAGCGGTGAATATGGTGACGGCTTTAAAATTCCTTCATAGTTTTGACAGAGTGGATTGGGATCGATATTTTGATATGGCTGACTCTAGAACTAGATATCATAGTTTGAAGCTTCGTAAGAAAACTTATCTGCAAAAATGTAATGAAGTACTCTTTATTAGCGTATTGATGATTGGAATTCGCAAAACTAGGAGGTAGTTAATGCTAACTCAATTCATAGTTTTAAGGATAAATATAAGTACAAAAAAGCAGAAGACGGGTAGTTATGAACATAGGGCTCTTACCTGTAACCACAATTAGGTAATTACATACATACATACATACATACATACATACATACATACATACATACATACATACACGCACGCGCGCGTGCACATACACACCGCATACTTTGTATATTAAATATTTGTATAGAATGACACATTCTTTCGTAGATTTTACTCATGCACCTGTTCCACGAACTAACCAATAAACACCTGTTTTGGCCCTTGTAAACCTATCGCAAATTAATTACAACACCTGAACAGGTAAGATGACATCATCATAAACTTGAAAAAACCTGCATTGCATAGGAATAAATTAAGTATATTGAAAGTAATAATAATCTATGCTTTTACTCAACTTGTTGGTTATGCAAAACATTTATAAAAGATATTGCAATACTACCTGGTAGGGGGAGGGAAACACCACTCTCGCACTCACATCGTGTTTAAAGGATATCTCAAGTTGAGGGGAAGAAACCATTTAGCTTAAGCATTAGCTTCGCAACGGAAAAACAAACTAAATGAAAAATGGGAGCAAGGAGTTGGCAATCCCTTTCTCAGCGATTTATTCTTACTGTCACCTAAGTTGATGGAAGGGACATAAATTTTTGGAAAGTTCATGTTTGGGGGCCAAGCTCGTTTTAGCAGTATTTACTGTTTTTGAAAATGAAACATATTTTCCTTGGACAGTTATCAAACTGCCAACAATAGGAGAACGAATAACGTGGGTTCCATTCAATCGCGAGGCGTTGGGAAGGGCATTCAACCTTAATCCCCCAGTTCCAACATATCTGCGTCTACTCCCTTTCACACACGCACACACGCACGCATACACACACACAAACATACACACACGCTACAGGTCCTGATGACATATCCCCTCATGTGCTTAAAAAATGCGCAAACACAATATCAGTGGCACTAAGTATCATATTTAAGGAGTCACTGGAGTCGGGGGAGATTCCAAGATGATGGAAACAAGCAAATGTGATACCTATCTTCAAAAAGGGAAGGAGGGATACGGCTCTGAACTATAGACCAGTTTCCTTGACCAGCATAGTTTGCAAACTTATGGAGAAACTACTAAGGAAACATATCTCTCTTCACTTGGAATCCTTCAACTTTTTGTCAGTGAGGCAACATGGCTTTAGAGAAGCAGTAACAAACTTATTAGAATTTTATGATGAGGTAAGCCAAATCTTACAGGAAAGAGAGGGCTGGGCAGATTGCATATTCCTAGACTTCCAGAAAGCGTTTGACACTGTTCCACATGGGAGACTTATTAGGAAGCTGCAATCAATGGCTAGAATAGGTGGAAATGTTTTGGAATGGATAAAAACTTACTTAGAAGGAAGGGAACAGAGGGTTAGAGTAAGACACTCAGTGTCTGAATGGAGAAGAGTTAGTAGTGGAGTTCCACAGGGTTCAGTTTTAGGGCCACTTTTGTTCCTTGTATATGTAAATGACCTACCAGAGTCTGTAAATTCATTCATGAATATGTTTGCAGATGATGCAAAGATTGTGAAGAAAGTAAAAAATGAGAACAATGATAGAGAACTTCAGGAGGATCTAAATAATCTGCATGAGTGGTCAGAAAAGTGGCTAATGATATTCAATACTTCAAAATGTAAGGTAATGAGAATGGGTACAAGTGCAAGAAGGCCCAAGCTTGACTACTCGGTGGCTGGAGTACAACTTCAAGAGACAGAAAATGAGAGAGATCTAGGAGTAAACATACTGGCAGATTTGTCTCCAGAAATACATATAAATGGCATAGTAAGGGCAGCATATGCATTCTTATCAAATGTAAGGGTAGCCTTCAGGCACATGGACAAGGAAATGTTCAGAAATATTTATGTAACCTATGTGAGGCCAAAACTCGAATATGCAGCCCCCTTTTGGAATCCGCACTTGAAAAAGCACATAGCTAAGCTTGAAAAAGTTCAAAGACATGCCACGAAACTGGTGCCAGAAATACGCAATCTCAGTTATGATGAGAGGCTGAGGGAATTAGACTTACCATCACTCGAAGCTAGAAGAGTGAGGGGGGATATGGTGACAGTCTTTAAATTCCTTCATGGTTATGATAGAGTGGATAGGGATCGATATTTTGATATGGCTGGCTCCAGAACTAGAGGTCATAGTTTGAAGCTTCGTAAGAAAACTTCTTTGCAGGATGTAAGGAAATACTTTTTCAGTGTAAGAGTAGTTGATAAATGGAATTCGCTAAGCGAGGAGGTAGTTAATGCTATCTCAATCCATAGTTTTAAGGACAGGTATGATAAGTATCACTAAGT